>PVIY010042001.1:0-21279 GCA_004026745.1 Myrmecophaga tridactyla | reverse complement strand
ACCAGGGCTTGGAAATTTAAAGCCATTAAAACCAGCCTACAACCTCTCCTCTGTCTCCACCACGTCCTCAGCAGGGAGAGTCTGCCAAAGTTAAAGGTACCACATCATCTTATGCTGGTGGGACCTGCAGGCAGACAAGTGCCACAAACTGGGCAGGATAAGAAAAACAGAGCCCAGAGATTTCACAAGAAAGTCTTTCAACCTGCTGGGTCTCACCCTCAGGGAAAACTGACGCAGGTGACTCTTTCCTCCTGATAGGAGCCAGTTCGGTCTGGGAAAATCTGGCTGGGGTCTATAATACCTAAGTAGACCCTCCTAAGGGTTGGGGGGAGGGAAAGGCACCATACAAGCAGGGCAAGAAACAAGAAAACAAGAACTGGAAAATTCTCCTCTGTTAAACAAAACCTAAGCTAGAAGTCCAGATAAAGCTGAGCTGAATGTCAAAGAACAGATGGACAACAAATTCATCCAGCAAGAAAACCCTAGGTAAAAGAAGTGAAAGCAATCTCCAGAATAAACTAATTAAAGTAATTAAATGCCTAGATGCCAGCAAAAAATAGCAAATCACACTAGGAAAATTGAAGATATGGCCCAGTCAAAGGAACAAACCAACAACTCAAATGAGATACAGGAGTTGAAACAATTAATTCAGAATATACAAACAGACATTGAAAACCTCATTAAAAACCAAATCAATGAATTGAGGGAGGATATAAAGAAGGCAAGGAATGAACAAAAAGAAGAAATCGAAAGTCTGAAAAAACAAATCACAGAACTTATGGGAATGAAAGGCATCGTAGAAGAGATGAAAAAAACAATGGGAACCTACAATGGTAGATTTTGAGAGACAGAACATAGGATTAGTGAACTGGAGGACAGAACATCTGAAATCCGACAAGAAAAAGAAAATATAGGGAAAAAATGGAAAAATATGAGCAGGGACTCAGGGAATTGAATGACAATATGAAGTGCATGAATATATGTGTAGTGGGTGTCCCAGAAGGAGAAGAGAAGGGAAAAGGAGGAGAAAAACTAATGGAGGAAATTATCACTGAAAATTTCTCAACTCTTATGAAAGACTTAAAATTACAGATCCAAGAAGTGTAGCGTACCCCAAAGAGAATAGATCCAAATAGACGTTCTCCAAGACATTTACTAATCAGGATGTCAGAGGTCAAAGAGAAAGAGAGAATCTTGAAAGCAGCAAGAGAAAAGCAATCCATCACATACAAGGGAAGCCCAATAGGACTATGTGTAGATTTCTCAGCAGAAACCATGGAGGTGAGACGACAGTGGGATGATTTTTTAAATTAGTAAAAGAGAAAAACTGCCAACCAAGAATTCTATATCCAGCAAAATTGTCCTTCAAAAATGAGGGAGACTGAGTACTCTGACTAGAAGACAAAGGATCTAAAAAAAAAAAAAAAAATGAGGGAGAAATTAAAATATTTTCAAACAAAAAAATCATTGAGAGAATTTATGACCAAGAGACCAGCTCTTCAAGAAATACTAAAGGGAGCACTAGAGACAGATACGAAAAGACAGAAAAGAGAGGTGTGGAGAAGAGTGTAGAAAGGAAGACCATGAGTAAAGGTAAAAAGAGGGAAAATTAGATATGACATATAAAATCCAAAAGGCAAAATGGTAGAAGAAAGTACTACCCGTGCAGTAATAACACTAAACGTTAATGGATTAAACTCCCCAATCAAAAGACATAGACTGGCAGAATGGATTGAAAAATAGGACCCATCTAAATGCTGTCTCTACTCAAAGGACATGAGGGCAAGGACACAAACGGACATTTGCACACCAATGTTTATAGCAGCATTATTTACAATTACCAAGAGATGGAAACAGCCAAAATGTCCATCAACAGATGGGTGGCTAAACAAACTGTGGCATATACATACGATGGAATATTATGCAGCTGTAAGACAGAATAAAGTTAATAAGTATGTAACAACATGGATGGACCTTAAGGACATTATGCTGAGTGAGATTAGCCAAAAACAAAAGGACAAATACTGTATGGTCTCACTGATATGAACTGACATTAGTGAATAAACTTGGAATATTTTGTTGGTAACAGAGACCATCAGGAGATAGAAATAGGGTAAGATATTGGGTAATTGAAGCTGAAGGGATACAGATTGTGCAACAGGACTGCATATAAAAACTCAGAAATGGACAGCACAATACTACCTAACTGTAATACAATTATGTTAAAACACTGAATGAAGCTGCATGTGAGAATGATAGAGGGAGGAGGGCTGGGGGCATAAATGAAATCACAAAGAAACAGGATAAAGATTGAGATGGTATTATCGAGGAATGCCTAGAGTGTATAATGATAGTGACTAAATGTGCAAATTTAAAAAGTGTTTTTGCATGAGGAAGAACAAAGGAATGTCATTACTGCAGTGTGCTGAAAATAGATGATAATTAATATTTTAAAATTTCAACTTATGGGTGAGACTAAAGCAAAAAATGTTTATTTGGTACAAAATTTATATTTTGACTAGTTCATTTCCTAATATAACTTATGTAGATAGTTGGTTGAACAACATAGGTACATGGAACCTTGAGTAGGACATGAGATTTTGTTGGTTTGTCCAGTGATGCCCCGATGAATCCCAGAGTGATTTAATCAGTGAGAGGAAAAGTATTTGCAAAGTCCCCTTTGGGGAATGGTGAGAATGGGGGAAAATTCAACCTCCCCAAGTTGAACTCTTGATATTCTCACAAGCAGTGTGGACAACCAAAGCTACAGGCTGAGCTCCCAGTCTTGGGGTTTGTTCATATGAAACTTAACCCCACAAAGGATAGGTCAAGTCTACTTAAAATTAGGCCTAAGAGTCACCCCCAAGAGAACCTCTTTTGTTGCTCAGATAAGGCCTCTCTCTCCAGCCAACACAACAAGCAAACTCACCACCCACCCCCTGTCTATGTGGGACATGACTCCCAGGGGTGTGGACCTTCCTGGCAACGTGGGACAGAAATCCTAGAATGAGCTGAGACTCAGCATCAAGGGATTGAGAAAAACTCTAGAATGAGCTGAGACCCAGCATCAAAGGATTGAGAAAACCTTCTCCACCAAAACGGGGAAGAGTAAAATGAGACAAAGTGTCAATTGCTGAGAGATTCCAAACAGAGTCGAGAGGTTATCCTGGAGGTTATTCTTATGCATTAAGTAGATATCACCTTGTTATCCAAGATGTAATGGAGAGGCTGGAGGGAACTACTTGAAAATGTAGAGCTGTGTTCCAGTAGCCATGTTTCTTGATGATGATTGTATAATGATATAGCTGTCACAATGTGACTGTGACTGTGAAAACCTTGTGTCTGATGCTCCTTTTATCTACCTTGTCAACAGACAAATAGAACACACGGAATAAAAATAAATAATAGGGGGAACAAATGTTAAAATAAATTTAGTTTGAAATGCTAGTGATCAATGAAAGGGAGGGGTAAGGGGTATGGTATGTATAATTTTTTTTTCTGCTTTTGTTTTATTTTTCTGTTGTCTTTTTATTTCTTTTTCTGAATTTATGCAAATGTTTTAAGAAATGATCATGATGATGAATATGCAACTATGTGATGATATTGTGAATTACTGATTATATATGTAGAATGGAATGATCATATGTTAAGAATGTTTGTGTTTCTTTCTTGTAATTTTTTTTAATTTAAAAATTAATAATAAAAAAACTAAATTTTGGGGCTATTAGAACCTGAGATGCCTTGTGTCATTATGAATAAGATAAGTGTTTCCTCAGTTTATACAATAGTATTTGATAATGGTGCAATAAATGAATAAGCATCCACTTATGAATGTTACTCATAGAAAAATAATCAAAGGCTGAATAGAAGATGCTAGCCATTGGCTGTCAGGCTCACAGAATTTTTATTCTTTTCTAGGTATGGCCCCAGAGCCAAGGGAAGGCTCTAGAGCAGACTTGTCAATGCTAGAGGTCCCTGCTCCCTGGCAATAGATGATTGGTTCATGTGTGGTCACCTCAACTTAGCCATGCCAATCAGAGCCTATCCACAGAATGTTTGGTCATGGCCCCAGAGCAAGCATGAGTTGACAACTACAGGAGAAATTGGAGGCGAAGCTGGACTAGTAAGTTTGGCTGTGCAATTGTGCCTGATGCAAAGGTACCCAGCCAATGGGGATGTGGGGGGCTGGAACTTCACTTACCCTCTCCTTACTATGCCTTGGGTCCTCCTGCAGGGTTGCCTCCCTGAAAAGGGGTGCCTTTTTCTTTTCATCAAGGTGCCCTCTGTTCAGCAAGAGGGATGCCTTTTCTAATGTGCACAAAAATGCCAAGCAGAGTAGGAGAGGCCCTGAGGCTGTGTTCCCCACCTCCAAGAGAAATCTGACCTGCAGTAAAAGGGAGTTGAAGGGAATGCATAGGGAGAAGGAAAGGCGAAGGGCTAGAGCGTCCCAGCTGCAGCTGAGTCCCTGGTTCCAGTTGACCTCCGGACACAGCTGCTTTCCCTGTGTTGTGTTTTGGTGTGTGTGCAGTTTATCTGTAAGGCAGTCCAATCCTTCCAATAAAATCCTCTTTTGCCTAAACTAGTTCAAGCTTGGCCTCTGTCCACCTACAACCAAAATATGCCTGACGAATGGGATTATCTTTCGTGTATGGGGGCTGGGGGTGCACTGGCTGGGAATCGAACCCGCGTCTCCTGCGTGGCAGGCAAGACTTCTACCCCTGAAGAATGTGAGTTATCTTAATGGAGTTGAGGAGATGACCTGGGCCAACTGACATCAGCGAAAAAAAAATTACATATTTTTAGTCTATTGTAATGTATTTTAATAAAATTCATGGTTAGGTCCAGGACTTTAACAATAACACAAGTAGAAAACTCAAGACATTCACAGCAAAGTTTAAAGGAGAAGAGCTATGGTGTTGTACCTTTTAAGAAAGTAAAACAACCCCAAAAGCTCAATAATGTCATTTCTATGTATTGATTTTTCATACATATATTAGAAAAATGTTGACAATTTTGGAAAGTATGCTAAGCAGAGTGAAGGCAGAATAAATTGGAAGATGTGTGGCAGGTTTGAAACAGATCAGGCACGCTGCTTTATTAGCCAAGACCAAGACCCTGCCAGGGTTAATTGAAATGATAGCAACAGATTTTTCAAACGCTTTGCTGGCCAGTGGATCGAGTTGGCATATTATTTGTTTCCAATTTTGAACTGATTTTATATTTAGAATTTATTTACCGTACACTAAGTATTAAAATAATTCTATTTTAAAAACCTCAAAGGGAAACTGTAGACACATTTTTCCTTTTTCAAAAAAAAAAGTAGAAGCAACACCACATGGTTATCATCAGAGAGAACTGATGAATATTTCAAAACCATTTGGCACGTAGTAGAGGAATTTCTCTGGAAAAATAATCTCTTAAAGTCTCATTAACAGATAGCTATTTTAGGAGGAGAAAAAGCTAAAAATCATGAGAATTTGGGTACTGCATTTTTTCCTACCTCCTCAGAATAGTATAAAATCATTATCTATTACTGCAGATCACCAACTATATCGCTAGACTTAAATTTATCTTTTTATTTCTGAAAATGATTATATCAAATTAAAAATAATTACTGTACTAATAATTACATAAAGCAACAGCAAAATATCTAAAAATTGTGTACAGACCATGATGTAAATGTGATCATGGAACTTTACTTTCACCTAAAATACCTGCAGCTCCGTTTTCTTTATTAATCAATCTTGACTGCTCTTTTCCTTGACTGGTCTTATTAGTGAGCCTTGTGTCTTGGAGCTGTTGCATATTGCTTCAACTTGGCCCGTCATCACAGGGAGTGTGGCATGCCCATTTTCTACTTTGCCTTGTTAGAAAATTTATGTGTCATTAAAGAAGCCCAGGGTCCATCAACAATTTTTGTGGAGCAGAAATAAATGACTAAAGTGATAAAAACTAAAGGATTCAGTGGTATCATGGAAACATTGACTCCCATCAGCTGAGAAATTTTACTACCTTACTACTTTAATCTCTCTGCCCAAAGTCTTGTACTTCAGCTGGCACTAATTTAATCTTACCTATGAGCATTTTGCATCTCAAGTTGCCATTATGGTTGGATTAACAGGCAAATATTAAATTTTAGTGACTGGAAATACAACTATTTGAAAAAAAACCTCATCTGGATATTTCAATGAATGTTTTTCTTGCTTAGAAGGGACACTTATTGCTTTCATGATTAAACCATCTTTGCCTATCCAACCTCCAAATATTTCAGAGCAGCTGTGCCTTTGTTCTTGAGGGGGCCGGAGCATGTAGAGGGAGAGATCTAGGATGGAAATCTAGGGAAATCACAGTTTAAAAAGCAGACACGTGTGTTCGTCGAAGAATCTCCCTCTAATAGCAAAATGTGGAAATTCAGCACATGCTCATCACAAAAGAATGGATACATGAATTGTGGTATATTCTCTCAAGGAAATACTAAACAGCAATGAGCACGACTGGACTACTCCCACAACAATATGGATGATTCTCAAAGCATAATGCCAAGTGAAAGAAGCCAGACACAAAGCATTCATAGCCCACGTTCAGAGGAAGTTCAAGCACAGACAAAAGGAACCTTCCCTGTTCCAACTCAGGATGTTAGTTACCCTTGGGCGCTGTGGTGACTGGAAGGGGGCACAAGGAGTATTTCCGGGGTGTGGGAGATATTCTGGTTTTTTATCTGGGTGCTGATTATGGGGTTGTGTTCAATTTGTGACAATTATTGGCCTGCAAACTTATGATTTGTGCACTTTTCTGTAGGTATGTTATACCCAATGAGAATTTTTTAAAAGTAGGTGAAGGAAGAGAATCCACTAAAGGAACCTGAGCAGGATGAGCTAGAAATGATGGGAAAAAAGATCAGGAAAGGGGGGTGCCCTGGAAGCCATGGAAAGAGGATGTTTGAAGGAGGAGGAATTGGTCCACAGTATTCAATGGCTCAAAAAAGATCAAATAGGATTCAATTTGAAATCTGACCACTGGATTTGAAAACTGACCCCTGAGCAAGGCAGAAACCAAGAGCAGAGGGTTGAAGATTGAACGAGACGCGGCGATCGTAGCTATCGTAGCTGCTCTTTCAAGTGGCTTGATTGTGAAGGAAAGAGTGATTGAGAAGGTAGCTAGAGGGAACCCAAGGTCAAGGAGGTCTTCAATTTCCTTGAGACAAGAGAGGTTTGACCATGCCGATATGTGGGAAAGAGCCAGTTAAAAGGATGACGCTAAAGTTACAGGGGGATGATTGATGGGGTCTCCAAAGAAGGGGAGGAGGGGGGCTGGCCTCAGGCAGGGGGAGGGGCGCCCTTGCATTCCACGGAGAGTGCAGGGGCGAAGGCCAGGATGTGCAGGTGTGGATTCACTTGGGCAGCAGCAGCCAGGAGCTGAGGGAGCTCTCCCTGGTGACTCTCATTTAAAATGTGGTGTAAAAGGTCAATAAGGGGATTAAGTGAGAAAATGTGAAAAGGCTTTGTAAATTGTAGTGGGTAACAAATGCGCAGATCTATTGTCTGGTCTTTCCTTTGCCCTTGTTCGGTCCTTTCTACAGTAAAGCCCACATTTAGTCTGTCAACTATAATGGGAGAAAATTTATATCCATTGTGTAGTGAACCTAGGAGGCCAAATTATTCATAGACAACCCTCCCCCACTCATCCACTAATTAGTCGGCAAATTACAGGTACACAGTCCTACTGTTGTTTCAGCTTAACCATTTGACCTAATAAACAGCATCAACAAAAATGTTTCCTCGAGATTCTCTTCTCAGTTTTTACAGTTGTTTCTGCCCCAGGATAGCTGGATGCTTTCAGAGATACCCCGATCATTGGGAAAGCAGCGTCTAAATTTCTGGGACTTTTCCTTCACCTGAAGCTATGGGTCAACATTCCTGCTGGATTCCCTATATTCTATCCTGGACACCCAGACCCCATTAAGTCTCTGGAGTCAATCCAACCTTGTTTCTCGTTCTTTAGACTGCTTGGCTTCTATGGCTTCTACTGGCACCCACACCTCCATCAAAGGATCAATTGGGGGATGGGGGTGGGGGTGGGGGTGGGGGTGGAATTATATGGATGGGAATTAAGGATCTGGAAATGTATTCACCTAAGCTATTTTGGCCTGTGACCCTTTAGAAAGTCTTCATGGACTCTGGTGGAGAGCTGGGGGAGTCTACACAATGCCGTATGAAGAGCTCTGCTCTGGCTGCAGAAAGCTAAATCAAGTTGCTGTCAAAACGGAGGCAGGTTGCTGTTCCAAGCACACTTTATAAACTCACTTCGAAAGTTGTTTAAAGTTTTGCTGACTTTACATTTACAAAAAAAACACAAAAAACAGAAAACACAAAAAGTCCAGCAAGTTTACATTTTCTGAGTATTAACTGCAAAATACCAGCCAGATAACAGATTTTCAGAGGGAGTCTGAGGAGTGTTTTGTGGCAGAATGGGCTGTTATCGCATGAGCCTCAGGATGGGGTTGAGCTGCTGGCTAGACAGTGGAGGAGTCTGGTAACACCCAAGGAACCTCACTCCCGGGTCTGGACTCTTACTCTGCAGTCTCAGAACATCATAGGCTGTAAGCTTGGTGATGTATCAGGAATCAGATGTCCCAAAAGGCTCTGCCAGAGACAAATAATGCAACCAAGGGACTAATTAAAGAACAGAGGACAAGAGACATTCTCATGCCAAAACTGATTTTTGAGAACCAGGGACCTAGACTAATTCAGAACAAGTTCTTTGTGTTGATTTGTTTAAGAAGATAAATCATAATAATACTCTGAGTACCTATATGGAAAGCATGTCCTTCTTTGCAATGCTGAGAAAGACTTGGCTCCTGCCTTATGGGATTTGCAATTGGGAAGTTGGAAAGAGAACACTCTGCAGGCCCCAGGCTGGCTTGTACCTAAATAACTTTCAACAACAGTTGCACAACTTGCCTCCTGGTGCTACTATGCTACAAACAAAAGCCAGGAGGAATTCACTTCCAATTTACTAGCTAAATGGTGAAATCAAACAATGATCAACAATGTTGTCAGTTTTTAGTTACTGTTTGACCTTGAGCATGGAGAAAACAGAAGGAAAGTGGAATATACTTAGGCAGCATTTTGGGAGGTAGTGGAAGCAGCGTGGGAAAATATTTCAAATCGTTCTTGCCTACTCAGCCTAACAAAGAAAAGCCTGTGGTTTGTTGTCAGATTCCTTCAACTAAATGTGTCAAAGGGAGAAAAACTTCTCTTGGGTGAGAGAAATATTTCCCTTTAAATAGCTCCATATCATCTTCTTTTTCATGCAGAGAAATTTTCTGCATTTAATTAGGGGCTCCTTAAAGAAAATATATGGAGGTGTTTTTCTTGTTTTTTTAAATAAGTGATGCCCCCCCCCCCCGCCAACTGTTGTTTCAGTTCCTAGATTATATTTGTTTTTTTGTGTTTTCTTTTGCATGGGCAGGCATCAGGAATCGAACTCGGGTCTCTGGCATGGCAGGCAAGATCTCTGCCTGCTGAGCCACTGTAGCCCACCTGAGTTACTAGATTGTATTTGAGTGATGATTAGGCAAAGTGCATAGGACTCACCTCACATAGAAGGTTATGTTGCTTCAAATCAGCTCAACATTAGTTTCTCAGCAATGCCTAGAGAAACCCATCTTAAATGAAAGCCCTGCTGTTAAATAGTTATCACTGGCTTTCAACCTTTGCCATCCAAATTGTAGCTAGAGAATGGCAAAGACTGAGCTGAGGAATTACTCCCCTGGATGCTGTTACAAACCTTTTCCAGAGCACTTAACCCTTAAAGATGAGGATCACCACTTTTAAAATACCAACAATAAATTCTCACTTTTCAAAGGAGAACCTTGAGCTTTCTGTAAAAAGTGCATCCACAGTTTGGATTTTGTATGCAATGCAGGGTAAAAAGTATATTTCTTAGAGAAGGAAAAAAACCCTTTAGCTCAAATTATCTTCTTTATAGGGTGAGTGTAATCAGTCAGAGTAGAAGGTGGGGGCATGGGGTGAGCTCTGGGGAAAATGTCAACAGACCTCTTGAACATTATTCCATCTAGAGATCAGAGATAGTCCTGAAAAATATCTCTGAGATTTATCTGTTTTCAAACACAGCAAGCTTTTGTCAGTACTTCCTAAAACCAGCCATCTACCTTGTACTACTACCATTTGCCATATCCAAGTAGCACCTCTAATTTATTATTTTTAAATTGACTCACTTTTTATATTTAGCTGAATCAAACTGTAATCTGGGAAATCAAGAGTTTACTGTTATATTTTTCTAGAACACAAAATTATTATACAATTTCTACATGTCTCTTAAAATCATTTTGTGTCCCACCAATAGGGACACCATACTTCTTTAAGTGATCAAATATATCATGAAAGGAGCAATTGTTATAGGCAGGACATTCATAGTTATTTTTCTGAACCATTTATCAAACCATCTCCCAATCCCTCTCTGGTTGGAGAAACTCTTAATAAAGGCTTCCTTTTCTTTAGTATCTAAAAATGCTTTCATGTGCACCATCTCTCTTGGTTCTCCTCACAGTTACTCTGTGAGGTGGACCAGACAGACATAATTCCACTCACAGAAGAAATTAAGGCTCAAAGTTTAAACTACTTACCAAATGAGACATTGCTAGTCAGTAATAAGGGAGGTATAAGAACCTAAACTTTCTGACTCATCATCAGTCAATTACAATCACACTTTTCCTTCTCATCATACTCATGGTCTACAGAGGCCACAAATGAAGGATGTGTGTGTGTGTGTGTGTGTGTGTGTGTTTAAACTACTCTCATTACCATGCACCAATTTCACTGACAGGAACTTAAGTCAATGTCAATTTATCATAGAGACAAGATTTCTGTTTCAATTCAAAGATAGTGTAGCTTCATTCTCTTCAAGATTTTGGCAGTGAAGGACATGTGCTCTCGAGTCTCACAGCCCCTAGGTTTGAAACTCTATTGCATTATTTATTAGGTGTATGATCTTGGAAAAATTTTGAATTTTAATTTTGTTCCATTTCTTCATCAGTGTTGTGGGAGTAATAATACTTTTTGCAAGGGGTCATTGTTGATAGTGGTTGTGATTAAATGAGGATAAGAAAAGAAGAGCTTATTACCGTTCTTCTAAGGGAATATTAAATGATAGTTATTATTTTGATAAGAAATGCTTATTTTGGTGCATTTGCTACTTAATATCTTTAAGTCAATGATGGCATGACTGAGTTTTTAGAATGGACGCCCATCTTCACACATATAAATACTCGTGACAATAGGTATGTCAATTCAAACACTATTTACCTTCTAAGCACAAGCAAGTACTCTCTTCTCTCTCTTAGCTCATTTCTGTGACCCAGTAACTATTGTCATCCCTCCAAATACCGTCACAGCAGCAAAAATACTTTACATTTTTATAGGGCTTAAAATATGCATTAACTCAGGTGTCATAACTCACCTGTCTTTCAACTGTCCTGTGATGAAAGAATTATTCTCAATTCACAGATGAAGAAACACTCTCAAAGCAGTTAGATGACCTGCTAAGGTCACATAATGTGTAAATAGAAAACTTGTGATGGAAAAATAGGCATTCTCATTTTTTCTCACCACATAAGTCTCTGATAAAGCAGGAAACACACAGTCGAATAGTCCTTGGACTTACAATTCCCCTTCCTGACACATAATCTCATAAACTTCTGCAAAAAATAACCCAAGGCATCAATGAGTGTGGAAGCATCCCACTGTGATTTGACACCAATCCAGGAAGGAGTTGTTGACTCGCCATCCTAGACTGTCATTGTTCAGTTGTGGTTTGATCCCCTATATTTAAACAGGGAAATCGGGCAGCTGGAATTGAGAATGTTCTAAAAAGGAAAACTGAGTCATTTGTTTTCCTCTGATTTCCATTCTCCTGCTGTGCTCAAAGATGGCAAATAGCTGCTCTAGACCTTTCGGTGACTCAGCCACATTTTGGCAGCTTGTCTGGGGTTCCAAGTCAGTTCCAGGAGTACTCATTTCCTATTTCCTCACAGTTTCAGAAATTATCACAATAGACTTTAATTACCACTATTAGCATGCAAAGGGGGGAAAAGATTTTAAAATGTTATGCTCTTTCAATAATGAACATGGAACTTTTGGATTAGAACACACAGGCAAATGCATCACCCAGTCATCTCTTTTAAAGATCAAATAACTGCCTTCGAGAGCCTCTGAGTTGGAAACTTAACTCACACTTCTTACCGAAGGTAAGACAAAGGAAAAATGGAGAAGAGAGAGAGGAGGAAAAAGACTAGAAAAGCTAAGAGCAAACAGAAGAAGGCACTGATCTCAGGTTCTTCTTTACCCAAAGTAAGGAATCCCACTGGTACTAGAGCAGTTGGAAAGCTGCACTATTTTTTCTGTCTCTCTTCGTTTCCTCCCGAAAAAGCTTGGGAGGAATGGGTTTTAATTGAACACTTTTGCGACATTAATGTGTTTACCAATTGCTCTGCACTATGGGGAACTGTTACCATGTTAGATTACTTAACAGTAGCAATCTCTATTAGATGATAAATTATGTTTGAAATAGTTTTAGTTGAGTCTGTTCTCTATTTTCATTCAGATTAAAGGGTAGGATTTGTTGAAGCAATGTTCTCAACAGCTTTAGTAAGACACTTTAATTCATTTGAGTTTGAAAGCATTGGCTCCAAGATGAATTACAACCAAGAATAAATGTATTCAAGTCATATATAAAGTTCTTCAGCATATGCATGTTCTTGTTAAAGAAAATAGATTTAAAGAAAAAAATTGAAATCTAAAACAAAGCTCCCTCAGCTAATAAATGAATTCAGCAAAGTGCTGGATTTTAAGATCAATACCCCAAAATCAGTAGTTTCTATACATAAGCAATGAACCTTTGGAAGAAGAAATCAAGAAAAAAATTTCATTTAAAATTGCCACTAAGAGAATCAAATATCTATGAATAACTCTAACTAAGGATGTAAAGGACTTGCACTCAGAAAAATGCCAAACATTGTCAAAATGAATCAAAGGAGACCTAAATAAATGGAAGAACATTCTGTGTCCATGGATTGGAAACTAAGGACTGTTAAGATGTCAGTCCTACCCAAAGTGATTCGGAGATTCAACACAATCCCAATCAAAATTCCAACAAAGTTCCTTGCAGAAATGGAGACAGCAATCATCAGATTTATAGGGAAGTGTAAGGGGCCTGGGATAGCCAAAGTCACCTTGAAAAAGAAGAACAAAGTTGAAGGACTCACACTGCCTGAACTTAAAACTTATCACAAAGCCACGGTAGTCAAAATAGCATGGCACTGGCACAAGGACAAACATATAGACCAATGGAATCAAATTGAGAGCACCAGAATTCACCCTCACATTTATGACTGTATTGGTCAGGGTTCTCTAGGGAAACAACTGACAGAATTGATTAGGGGGCTGCTACTCTCTGTCTTTGTAATTAAAGTTAGACTTTTGTTCACTTAACCTAGAACTCTTCTTCTTGTACATATCAAATAAGAATTTGGTAGTGTGGCCATCTGTTTTACTTCTAGATACGCCATGATCTACTAGCCAATGCCATAGGTCTCTGCAAATCAAACTATTTTGATTGCTGCTTTGAGTCTGCAGTCCATTATGGTAGCCATACCCACCTTGTCTTTGGCGATTGAATGCTGTCCCTTGGCTTCTGCCAATCAGGGATCTGATTATCCCCATTATGTTTAAGGATCCAAGTTCAGTGATGATGTTTGCCACAATAACATCTAATCTACAGAAAAGAGCACCATGGAGCTCTTCAGAAGAGATGGAGTTAGTCTCACAAATTTATTTCTCACTGTCCTGTTGAAAGGTGTGTCCTCTGAGGTGGGTAAGCAAGACTTACTCACCTGATAAATCCACTCTAACATTCCAGTCTCTCTAAGCTTTTGGATCCCTTCATCTACATTATACCAGGGCAGTTCTGACATTTCAGCCTCACATAAGTAGACCACCTTTTGGTCCACGCTTCAGCCAACCACCAAAAAAAACCTGTTAGAGCCCTTTCTAACCCTTCAAACTACAACATTGAATCCTGAATCTCTGCTTAGTGTGACCATATCAAATAAATTCAGCCTGATCCAACTTTATATTCCTTCCATCATTATCGCATAACCTTAGTATCTATTCCCACACATATTCCCCTGATTTGTTTATACAAATTGGAAGAATGATGCAGTTCTTTCGGAATATAGTGCACCTCCTCATGGGTCACACTTTGTCCTTATCTTTTGGTGCCTGTTGAGACTTTAGTCTATTTAAAGGTGTGGAAGAAAGGTGGGGATGGGTCACAAGAAGAATTAGAAGTTTCTTACAAACCAATTACCTCCAGGCATTCCATTGTAGTTTCATCTGGTTAAACAAGATTGATCTCTTCACACAGAGGTGTGAGGATTGTATCCTCAGGGAAGGTGGTTACAGGTTTATCAGGCACAGCAGGGTTAATCTTCAGGTGGAGGTTAGATGCCTCAGGGCAGATGAAGTCAGGTGGCTATTTCCTCAGGGCAGATAATTAGAGATTTAACTGGCAAAGACCTAGGGTTTCAATGTCCCCACTCCTATCATTATCAACCCATTTGTCCCTGTTCCAATTTTCAGGATCCCATTCCTTTCCAACTGATGGCCTCACTTTAACAGCAGACACCTGCAAGTTCCTGAATTTAGTTCAGGCTGTACTCCAAACACTTGCACATGAGGTTTTGGTTTAGTTGCTAGAAATTTCATGTCTGCAGCTACATGAGATAAAATATTCTTTCGGGGCACACATAGAGAACTCTGCCACTGGGCCACCGTTGCCCACCCGAGGGCACACATAGAAATTTTCACATCTCTCATATGGTGCTTAAGTTGCAAATTTGAAGTCTTGACCACATGTCTTTCCTTTGTAACTCTACCCAGCATATTTAGGAAAAAACAGCCAATATCATTAATACCTTTTAACCCCACAAAACTCTGTTAAGGTGTCAAAAACACTCACCAGAGCATCTCTTATAAGCATTTTAGTAGCCATATCCAGTGGTGATATTTTTCATTTCTCTACTGCCAACTCATGCCATGGACTATCAGTGCCATCTTGATTACTGGAAATAGAGAGTCATAAGTGCCTTTGAATCTAATGAGATTAGGGAACCAATCCCCCAAACCCCAGAACCAATTTAGAAATCTCATCTTTAAGATTCTGTTTCTCAAAAACAACTCCTGGTACTAAACCTGTATTAGCCAGAATTCTTTAAGGAGACTTAGCCAACAGGAGGTATCTGTAAACATTATGCAATTCTTATAAAAATTATCTGGGGATAGGCAAGTACAAATATCTACAGGGCAGTCCACAAGCTGGGAAATCCAATGAAGGCTTTTCATGAATTCCCCAATAGAAGCAGGCTGGCTGAAGTAGGCATGGAAATCATCACCTCTCCTTTTAAAGCCTTCAACTACTTGAATGAGACTTTTCTCTTCATTGAAGGCAATCTCTTCAGTTGATTGTAGATGAAATCAGCCATAGATGCAATCAATGTACTAATGATTTCAGCCCATGAAATGTCTTCATAATAACAATCAGGCCAGTGCTTGCTTGACCAAATAAATGGGCACCATCACCTGGTCAATTTGACATATAAACTTAACCATCACAATGGTCAACTGATTTTGACAAGGGGTGTGCTGATTTGAAACTGTTGTGTATACCAGAAAAGCCATGTTCTTTAATCCTAATTCAATATTGTTGGGTGGGATCTTTTTGATTCTATCCATGGAGATGTGACCCACCCAATTGTGGGTGGTACCTTTTGATTACATGGTTTCCATGGAGCTGTGTCTCCACCCATTCAAGGTGGGGTGCTTACTGTAGTCCTTTAAGAGAGAACCATTTTGGAAAAAGCTTCAGGGCCAACATGAGATCCAGACATTTGGCAATGAAGAAAGAAAAGGCCTCCAGGGAAACTATTTAAAATGAGAAGCCAAGCACTCCAGCAGATGCCAACCGTGTACCTTCCCAGCTAACAGAGGTGTTCCAGAACTATTGGCCTTTCTTGAGCCATGGTGTTTTTTCCTGGATGCCTTACTTTGAACATTTTCATGGCCTTAGAACTGTAAACTAGTAACTTACGTAAATTCCCTTTTTAAAAGCCATTCCATTTCTGGTATATCGCATTCCAACAGATTTAGCAAACCAATGCAAGGAGCAAAGACCGCTCAATTGGGAAAGAATAGTTTCTTCAACAAATGGTGCTGGGAAAACTGGATCTCATTTGCAAAAGATAGAACACCTAACAAACATCATAAACAAAAATCAACTCAAAATGGCTCAAATTCCTAAATATAAGAGCCAAAACTATCAAACTTTTAGAATAAAACATAAGGAAACATCTTCTGGGCCTTGTATTAGGCAGTATTTTTTTTTTAAACTTTACCCCCAAGCACAAAGCAACAAAAGAAAAAACAGATAAATAGGATCTCATCAAAATTAAAACTTTTTGTGCCTCAGAGGTGTTTACCATGAAAGTAAAACAACAATCTTCACAACCGGAGAAAATATCTGAAAACCACATATCCAAAAAAGGTTTAATATCCAGAATATACGGAGAAATCCTTCAATTTAACAAAAGACAAAGAACCAAATTAAAAATGGGCAAAAGATATTTGTATATTTGCAAAGAAGATATACAAATAGCTAAAAAAAGTACCTGAAAAGATGCTCAACATCATTAGCCATCAAGCAAATACAAATCAAAACCATAATGAGATACCCCTTCACACCCATTAGAATGATTACTATTTAAAAAAATACAGAAAATTGCAAGTTTTAGAGAGGATGTGGAGAAATAGGAACACTTATTCATTGCTGGCATAAAATGTAAAATGGTACAGCCACTGTGGAAGGAAAATTCAGCAGTTCTTCAATGTGGTAGTTTGGAGCTGTATGTATCCCAGAAAATCCTATTCTTAAAAGGTAATCCAGGAAAGGCCACGGTGGCTCAGCAGGTTTGAACGCCTGCCTGCTGTGCCCGAGGACCCGGGTTTGATTCCTGGTGCCTGCCCATGTAAAAAAAAAAAAAAAAGGTAATCCATTCTGTGTGTGTAAACCTATTGTAAGTAGGACCTTTTGATGAAGTTACTGTAATTAAAGCATGGCTCAGGGTGGGTCTTAGTCCTCTTACTGGAGTCCTTTATAAATGGGATGAATGCAGAGAGAGAGATAGCTATGGAAGCCAGAAGCAGAAAGCAAGGGAACCTAGGAAAGAAGGGAGAGGTCAGCAGACACTGCCATTTGCCTTGCCATGTGGCACAGGAATTGAGGATCACCAATCAGTCTTCAGAAAGAAAGAATCGCCTTAATGATGCCTTGATTTGGACACAATGTTCATAGTGGCATTATTCACAATTGTCAAAAATGGAAGCCACCCAAGCCCATCAATCAATGAATGCATAAACAAAATGTGGTTTAAACATACAATGAAATATTATTCAGCCATATAAAGGAAGGAAGTTCTGTTGCATGTGACAACATGGATGAACCTTGAAGAAATGTTTGCTGACTTAAGTCAGACATAAAAGGATAAGTATTGTATGATACTCACTGATATGAAATTATTAGGGTAAGCAAACTCAAGGAGTCAGAATCTAGAATACAGGTTACCAGGGGATGGGGTGGGTATAGGGAATAGGAAGTTAAGGCTTAAAATGTACAGTTTCTCTTTTCGGTGATGGAAAAGTGTGGGTAATAGATGGGGATGCTGGTTGCGGAACATTGTGAATGTAATTACCAGCACTAAAATATATACCTGAATGTGGTTAAAAGGGGAAGAAAGCACAAACCAAAACAATCTTTCTGTAGGGGCCATATTTCCTGCATCAGGATCAATTTGCAATGACTGTTAAAAATACAGATCCCAAAGGAAGAAAGGTTTATTTTGTCCAGAACCTAAATTTTCCATAGCACATGATCTAATTTAGTCTGTCTGGATAAATCATTTAAACAATCCAAACACAGGGAGCCCAGAATAAGAATGAGGGCCTTTAAACCTATATAGCTTAATGTAATACCTGGATAAATCCCAGAGTATATTAAGCAGATAATGAGAAAGTATTGGCAAATTCCCCTGAGGGATGTAGGAATAATATGGAACTATTAAACTTTACCACCAGGAAAACCTCTGATATGTGTCAATCATTAGGGACACCCAAATCAATAGGCCAAGCCCTTGATTTTGAGGTTTGCTCTTGTGAAGCTTATCTACATTGCAGAGAAATTTAGACTACCTCCAGGTATGCCTGGGAGTTACTTCTGAAGGACCCCTTTTGCTGCTTAGATGTGGCCCCTCTCTCTCTAAGTCCAACTTTGCAAGTGGAATCATTGCCCTTCCTCTTAAGTGGGACATGACATCCAGGGGTGAAAGTCTTCCTGGTGATGTGGGAAACGATTCCTAGGGATGAGCCTGGCCCTGGCACTGTGGAATCAACAATGCCATGCTGACCAAAAGGGGAAAAAGAAGTGTAAGAAATAAGGTATCAGTGGCTGAGAGAGTTCAAATAGAGTCGAGAGGCTACTCCGGAGGTCACACTTATGCAAGCTTTAGTTAGACATTGCTCCCTATCATAGCTTGCCAAACTCCAACCAAAACTACCCCTGCCAATCCTAAAGAACACCTAGAGCATTATATAAGGTTCTACAAAGGTTTCATGCACTAGGGTAACTTTCCAGAAACCTACAACTTCCAGATGGGTCCCTGGACCAGATAAGTCCTGAAATGCAGAGAGGCCAGCCTCTCCAGAACATCAACTAGTTCCGTTCCCCTATCCCATATTATCGACAGCCCCTTCCAATATGAAAAAGTTAGAATGGGCATAGCCCAAATATCCCTAAAGAGTGGGAGAAAGATCAAAGGTGATGGTAGAGTTACACAGAGAAGGGTCTAACAAATGACTATGACTGCTGAATCATTACATTGGTCTTCAATATCTTAGAGTAACTAGAAGTAAAAACCTAAAATTGTGGAATCATAACCCATACCAAACTCTGAAATCTGTTCTACAATTAATTGTTGTAATTTGCTTTGAAATTTAATGCTTTTTTGCATACATGTTATTTTTCACAGAAAAGGAAAACAGTCAACTGTAATGATAAATTCACAGCTATAGGATATTGTCAACTATTGATTGTACACTTTGGATGATTACATGGTGTGTAAATATATAATATATATCAACAAAAAGTAGAACAAACAAACAAAAAATACAGATTCCAAGGCTCCATGCCAAGCTACTCAATCAGAATCTCTGAGGGTGAGGTGCAGGAATCTAGGAACCTATAAGCTTCACAAGCTTTCCAGATGATTCTGATGCATGTAACATTCAAGAACCATCCCAGAGGAGGTCAGGAAGACAGTCCAAGGCTTGCCCTGGGTTGCCAGGGTTTGCCTCCAGGCTTGTTTTTACCCCAGGCCAGATAATTGCCTCAGTTGTAGGATTGCTATAAACCAATCACTGTCGTAGGAAGTACCAAGAGTGTTATTGGTTTATACTAAGCAAATGTAACACTGACTTCCATTACATCACCAAGTGTAACACGCAAAAACCAAACCCACAAGGTATTGGGAATGTTCATTTATTGAACCGTGTAACTTAGCTTTGGAATCTGTTATGTGAAGCTCTTTTTTGAATGCATGATTACTTATCTATTTTTAATTCAAGGAAAATGACTCCATAAATACAATGTTTTATGATATCATATCTATTTTTAATTCAAGGAAAATGACTCCATAAATATAATGTTTTATGATATCAAAAGCATATTCTTTCTGTAATTTCACATTGTTAGCAACCACAATCTCCTTCCAAAATTTTTTTTTAGTTATAAGGGGATTGGGATAGAGAGTTTGGGGCTGTCTATGTTAAATCAATAATTTTGGGGGTTCAGATGACACAACTTAAAGAATACTGTGGCAATATCAGTATTTTATTAACTTAGAATTCCTGGGCTTAATGTAATGACTGCCAGCGGCTGCACAAGAGAAGGAATTTATCTCATACAGCTAGATCATAATTTACCAATCATTACTGAGAGTTTTCTAAGTGCCAGGCAATTATGCTGGGTGCTATAGCTCGACTAAGAGTGGCTCTCAATTCTTAGTTGTGTATTATAATTACCTATAAAGCTTTAAAACAAAAATAGGCCACAACCCACACCTATTTGAGGCTGTATAAAAATTATACAAAGATACTATATGGAATGTATATAGTTTGTATTAAAACTATACCACTTTTAGATTTTATTTTAGGGTAGATCTTCAAATAGCTAAGTTCTGTATAAGAATAGGTATGAATATAGAATATATCAATGTTTAATTCCTGGCAGTTGTACCTCAAATGAAAAGAAATGAACGTTTTCTAGTATGGCTAATGAGAGGTTTTCTAAAGGGCATTCTGTGGAATGCATTTCTCTTGGCAGTTTCTCTGTGGACTCAATTCAATCCTAAGAAGATTTCTTTAATCCTTGGCTCTAACTGGGTCAGCATCATCTAATTTTAAGTATTATTACAGGAGACACCTGCATGATGCTTAATATAAGAGCTATAGCAATCCCTCCCTGGAAAGTTGCTTTTCCCTTAATAATGCTCAGATGACACAATTCACATAAGTTGAGAAGTCCCCAGTAGGCCCGTCACTATTGTAGGGAAGGAGGAAACAAAGTATGGCTGATGACAAATGCCAAAATTCCTGTGACTTTTTTTTTCAAACCTTTTTAGGAAAAATGGTTAATGAGCTTACCATATTCTTTGTGTTGGTTTAGAAAGATTCTGTTGGGTAATTTGAGGACATGGCCCTGAGAATTTTCAGAGTCGGGATGATAAAGATTTTTTTAAATCAGAAAATCTAAACAAAACAGCCAATTGTGGTTACCCCTCACCAGAGACCTTTATTACCAGGTTAGCCAGTGGTAACATTTCAGGATAGCTGTTAGGAGCTACTCATTAACTTAGGTCCTTCTCACACACCCTATCATTTTACTGAATTCTGTTATTGCCTACGTTTTTTAGGCGATTCTCTTGGGGTTTTTAGGTTTACAATTACATTTCATCTGCAAATAGTAACCATTTTATCTCCTCCTTTCCCAGTTTTCGTTCTTCTTCATTCTCTTGTTTAATCATATTGACCAATATTTCTAATAGAATGTTCAGTAGTGGTGGTGATAATAGAAATTCTTTTCGCTTTTCTGACT
>PVIY010042000.1:0-21246 GCA_004026745.1 Myrmecophaga tridactyla | reverse complement strand
ACAAGCACTCAATCACAGCACTGAGTTAGGACTGAAGATACAGGCCACGAACAGACTGAAAATGGTAGTTCTCACTGTAGTAATGCATCCACACACAGCAATCAGGAAGTAGGCCCTAGGAACAAACGGACCAAGACATCGGATGATTCTGGGCTTGAACTTGATAATAACAATGCAACAGTGTCAACCGATCCAGTAATGGACGGTGCTAGTGAAACTGAATTAGTATTCAGGCCTCATCCCACACTTATGGAAAAAGATGACAATATACAGACAAGGTACATAAAGACTCAGGCAATGTCAACGTTGACCACTTATCCAAATATCTGGCTGTGAGGTTAACTTTAGAAGAACTCTGGACAAAGGAGAATCAAATCAGATGAATCTTGATACCGTCAGTGAGAAGCAGTATACTATATATGTGGCAACAGCCAATGGCCAGTTCACTGTATTAAATGGCTTTTTCTTTGGAATTGGTCAGTGAGAAATGCCGGAAAGTGAACAAACTCATGGAATTTTATTATGCACCCACAAAGGAGCGCAAATAAGTGTTTCCTAAAACCAATTCTTAGAATGAACTTTTTTATACCCTATTTCCTTAATATTAAAGATGTACCATCATTACTTTTATGGACAGAATTCTGGATATGTTATTCAGTTTTCTTTCTGAGCCAGACTTGTTTATCCTATTAGAATCTCTTCCTCTTCATTTAAGATTTTCTTTTTGGAAGAGACTGCAATTATTCTGTACTTTCTCTTTCCTTTAAAAAAATCTAAGTTGTGTATTTTCAGAGTGTGGTTCTGTTTAGAACCTTTTTCTGACCCAGGAAGTTTTTCAGCTGAGTCTTAAATGAAAATTCAGTTGGCCATCCTTTTCCCTCTGCCCTTAAAAGTTTTTCAGGCCTATAGAATGATAAATAATATGTATTGTGACTTTTTTCCCTCCAGAGTCCTGTATATTTATAGTTTTCTATATATTAACTAAAGACCAAGGCTCAAATTTACTGTGCTTAAGAACAATTCTCATAGGATTATTAATTTCATCGTATTTTCTTCCATATCTCATTTTAAAAAGAGGTTCTTGTGAACTTATGTCCATTGTTACGAAATGTTATTTTTTCCCCACTTTTCTTGTAATAATTTTCGAATTTCTGATCCTGGGAAAGCGCATCCAAACATTTATTTACACATTTTATAGAAGAAAAATTAAATGGTTTTACTGTGGTCTTCAAGTATATATTTAAGAGGTCTTTTTTTTTTTGTATTCTACGGTCACTTCAGTTCCTTAATTATGCGTTTCATGTTTTTGCCTCTTAAAATACCAGAGATAAAGAGATTTGCACTTTAACCTTGATGAAAAGTACAAGACGTGTTCACAGTTGCCCTAGCTTATTGGTACTCATCTAAGTTTCAAGAATAACATGGCATATAGAAGTAACAATGGTCAAAAAAGTTTGTCCTGTTTGAAAAGGGTGTTAGGCATTTTGGATAAATTTGATGCTTTGCTAATTATTCTCTAGAGAAGGAGGTTAACAGCTTGACCCTTGCCTCGTTATATAGTGAAAGATAATCTGTACAAGAACACCCAGCAGTAGGGTAAAGTCATTCAACTCTTCTTAATTTAGTTTTATATGGAGGAGAGGGTTACAGTTTTGGGTGTTTGGGAGTCAAAGGGCTTTATGCTGACAGGCCAGATAAGATTGACCTGGGTATTATTTTTCATCTCTGCCCTGATTTTGATATGTTCAAGTTTATATTACCATAGTATTTACAAAGATATGTTTGCATTGAAAATTAACCCCAAAGGGTTTTTGACAGAAAGGACTGTCCTCCAGTCTCATGGTAATTAAAGCCTATCAAGTTACTGTAAATATTTATCTGTCAATTTTGATAGATTGGGGCCAGCTTGATGTTTTCAATCTTCAGCCTAGTATGAAAATTTCAAAGCCTTATTCAATTTTTTAGTGAAAATATTGAAAATCTGTTTTTACAGTTTTTTTGTAATCTGTGCCATTTGAAAACCACCAAAAATTAAGGGAAATTTTGTATACAATTCCTTTTTTGGTATAATGTTAACTTGTACAGATTATTAATGCACGTCCACTGAATATAGCCCTGGTTTTGTGATATAACTGCTTAGATTTTATCGGCAACATTAGATTAGTGGTTGTATTAAATAACTAAATTCCCACTGTGATCATTAATTGAAATTTTGTCTTTAAGCAAAAAGTTATTTGTGAATATAAGCTTTGTACTTAGAGAATGTATGTTTATCTGTCAGTATGTGAGGATGTAAACTCTTTGCCTCATTAGTGAATTCACTGATTGTGTAATCCTTTGCAGAATATAATTATAGGTATTTCAGAGGAAAGAAAAAGCTAATGTAGCATACGATACTTATACAAGGGGCAAGAAATTTATTTTTTTCTTTTTGGGTTGAGTGCTAACCTTAGGCAAAATTCTGAAAAGAGCCCCTTGGCAAAGTTCACTTTTAACATCTCCCACCTTCCTTTCTGTACCTTCTCCCAACATTAGTGACCTTCTCCCAAGACTCTCAGAGCCCTCAAACTGTTCTTCCTAAAGAATTTGAGAAGTAACCTTAAACGTACATGATTTTTCACCTTATGATTCTAACTTGAGAAACTAATCCCCAAGTAAAATCAACAGTGTCACAGCTGTCTTTTTTTTTCTCATTTCAGGTAAAAATGAAATCATGAAGAAAATAATTATAAGGTAGCATGTGAAATCTGATATGAGATTACACCCCTCTCCCTAGTGTTCCTGCTTTTCATACTATATTTTCCCATCTAAATTTGTGCCATAATTCAGTTTTTGCAATAATTCATGGAAATATCAGGTCAAGAGACAGCAGATTTTTTTTGTATGCTGTATGATGGGGGTAACAACGCGTTCTTCTTCCATGTGACTATTCCGTTATTGCAGCACCATTTGTTGAATTTTTTTTTTGGGGGGGGGAGAATGCATAAGCCAGGAATCGAACCCAGGTGTCCCACATGGCAGGCAAGAATTCTACAACTGATCTATCTTTGCACCCCCAACAGTAGATATTTTATGGTAAATTACCTATGGTTGGAATTATACCTCTTCAAATTCCCATCATTCACTTGGGAGTGTGGAGTAGGACTTAAAACACTATCTTATTAACTACAGTACTATTTCTAACTATCTAGCATATGAATGCTCAGAGTATTACTAAAACCTAGCAGAAAAACTATTTTTTTCTAAAATTCAAAACAGACATTAAAATAAAAGATTGATATCTGATTTTAAGAAGTACTGACCTGTTTTAACTTTAATAACACCTTCCTCTGTCAGGGTGCTGGTTTCTATCACAGGAAATCCTTCAGCTTGCAAATCTATGAATATTTTCTGGGAAGACAAAGGAAAAATGTGAGATGCATTGTTTATTTCCGGTCCCCTATGGAATAAGTGTTACTATTTCTCAAATGGTAAGTGCAAATTCTAATTCTTCAACATCCGGTTTGTTTTTAACTCTTTTGAAGGACAGAAATCTCCTAATAACAGTTATTTGTTTTTATCCTACATTCCTCTATGAGTAAGAAAACAGAAACTAGTGGGAGGATCAAACTATACTAAAGCAAGCGAATACTTGGCTCTACAACATTCTGTAAGACCTCCTCTTTCAAAAAGAAACATTTAGATACCTTTTGTTTTAACAAAGTATTTACTTGTTATAAAAAAAAATTTGACTTCTACAGCCTAGGAAGAATTCCTTAGAAAACAACATAAAATATTTACAAATCTAAATACTTAGAAGTTACTAAGACTCTAAGAGAAGGAACTTCATTTTTATTTTCCTCCATCAAATGCCATTTAAAAAAATATCTAACTGTAAATGCAACCATGGTTAGAAGCAATGTGACCAGTTCTAACATACTTAAGCTACTCCTGAACAAGATCTAGTTCCACTATTACCAGGATCTAACTTGCCAGAAGACTTCCTCTTCTATTGGAAAGAGAACTGACCTTTGAGAAAACCAAGGTTTGAGTACCAATTATGCCACTTACTAGCAGTTCAAATACTGAGTAAGACACACCTGAGCCTGAGTGGGCATGTGATGACAAAAATTTATCATCTGTAAAATGGGGATAACAATCTACTTTAGTGCTGCTCTGATGAAGTTAGAAGCACCAATACCACAGTACTTCTAAAGGGCAGGATATAAAAGAAAACACTATTAACTGAATATTAAATAGCCATTACTATTGCATTAAAAATTAGCTATCATTACTAACTTGCTTTCCGATTTCATTAAATCTTTCCAACAAACCTATGATACAGCTTTCACCTCTATTTTATAGACAAACTAAGAGTCAGAAAGTTTAACAAAGTTCCCTATCACACAGCTAATAAATGGTTATGTCAGAACTTGAACACGTCTAACTCCAAAGCCTAAGAACTTAATCATTACTTTTGTTTCTTTATGTTGGCTGTTAATGCTTTTCTAGGAAGTTGTCCATTTCAGCTACATCTTCTACTTTATTAGCATATAATTGCTCATAGTATCCTCCAATTATCTTCTTTACTTCTGAGGGGTCAGTAGTTATATCCCCTCTCCCATTTCTGATTTTTATTTGCAACCTCTTTTTTTTTCCCCATTAATTTTAACTTATTTTCTCAAAGAACCAACATCTGGTTCATTGATTCTACTGTTTTCATGTTCTCAATTTCATTTATTTCTGCTCTTATTTCTATTTCTTTCCTTCTGTTTGCTTTGGGTTTAGTTTGCTGTTCTTTCTCTAGTTCCTCCATGTGTATAGTTAATTCCTCAATTTTTACTCTTTCTTATTTTTTAATATAGGCATTTAGGACAATAAACATCTCTCTCAGCACCACCTTGGTGCATCCATAAATTTTGAGGTGTTGTGTATTCATTTTCATTTGTGCAAGATATTTACTGATTTCTCTTGCAATTTCTTCCTTAACTGACTAGTTGTTTAAGAGCATGTTATTTAGCCTCCTTACATTTGTGAATTCTCCAGCCTTCCACCTGGTATTCACTTTCACCTTCATTCCATCATGATCTGAGATAGTGTTCTGTGTAATTTCAATCCTTTTAAATGTACTGAAACTTGCTATGTGACTCAACACATGGTCTATCCTAGAGAATGATCTATGAGCACTTGAGAAAAATGTGTATCCTGCTGTTCAGCATGTAATGTTTTGCATATGCTTGTTAAGTCCAGTTCATTTATTATCTTACTCAAAATCTGTTTTCTCATTGATCCTCTGTCTACATGTTTCTATCCATTGATGAGAGTGGAGAAGTGAAGTCTCCAACTATTACTGTAGAGGTGCCTATTTCTACTTCTCCTTTCAGTGTTGTCAGTGTAGGTATGTATTTTGGGGCATTCTGGCTCAGAGCATAAATATTTATGATTTTTATGTCTTCTTGATGAATTGTTCCTTTAATTAATACCTAGGGCCCTTCTTTGTTTCTTTTAATGGCATTACATTTGAAAACCAATTTGCCAGATATTAGTATAGCTACTCCTTTTTTGGTTGTTATTTGCGTGAAGTATCTTTTTCCAGACTTTCACTTTCAATCTATTTTTCTCCTTGGGTCTAAAGTGAGGCTCCTGTATATAGCATATAGATGGATCCTGTTCTTTAATCCATTCCGTCAGTCTTTGTCTTTTGAATGGGGAGCTTAATCCACTAACATCTAATGCTATTACTGTAAAGGCAGTACTTTCTTCAGCCAGTTTGTCTTTGAACTTTTTATTTCATATCTCGCTTTTTTCTTTTTACCCTTAATGATAGTAATTTCTACATTCTTCTCCAGACCTCTCTCTCCTGTCTTTCTGTATCTGCTTGTAGTGCACCCTTTAATATTTCTTGTAGAGCCAGTCTCTTATTTACAAACTCTCTCATTGCCTGTATGTCTTAAAATATTTTAAACTCTCCCTCCTTTTTGAAGGATAGTTTTGCCAGATACAGAATTCTTTTGGTTGGCAGTTTCTCATTTTCAATATATGAAATATAACATACCACTGTCTTCTGGTCATCATGGAGTCTACTGAGAAATCTGGATATAGTCTTACTGAGCTTCACTTGTAGGTGATGGATCACTTTTCTCTTGCTGCTTTCAGAATTCTTTGTCCCTGACACTTGACAATCTGATTAATAAGTGTCTTTGAGTAGGACTATGTGGATCTATTCTGTTTGGGGCTTGCTTTGCTCCTTAGATCTCTAATTTTATGTTTTTCATAAGTAATGGGAAATTTTCAGTGATAATTTTCTCCATTATTCTTTTTGCCCCTTTTCCCTTCTCTTCCGTCTGGGACACCCATAACACATATATTCATTTGCTTCATGTTGTCATTTAATTCTCTGAGACTCTGCTCATATTTTTCCATTCTTTTCCCTATCTTTTCCTTTGTGTGTGGAATTTCAGATGTCCTGTCCGCTAGTTCATTAATCCTTTCTTCTGCCTCTTCAAATCTGCTGTCGTTAAGTCTCCATTGTATTTCTTATGTCTTCTATTGTGCCTTTCATTGCTATAAACTCTGCCATTTGTCGTCTCAAGCTTTAAAGTTCTTCTGTATGGTCAATCAATGTCTTCTTTATATCCTTCATCTCTTTTGCCATATCTTCCCTCAACTCACTGATTTGATTTTTGACTTGATTTAGCATGTTTGACTGAACATTAATTGTTTCAAACCTTGCACCTCATCTGAAGTGTTAGTTTTTTCCTCTGACTGGACCATAAATTGAATTCTCCTACTACGTCTTGTAATTTTTTGTTGGTGTCCCAGCATCTGATTTTCTTGCTTAGTTTATTCTGGACATTGTTTTCACTTCTATACATACCTAGGGTTTTCTTGTTAGATGGCTTTGTTCTGTGTTTTTTTGGCATTCAGTTCAACTTATTTTAGACCTCTAGCATAACTTCTATTTAACTGTTCAAAATTTTTCAGCTCTTGCTTTTCTGCATCATGCTCTGCCTATACAGATCCTTCTTTTTGAGGAGGTCTCCCCAGATCTGACCAACCCCAATCAGATTTTCCCAAACAAGGCAGGCCCAGGTCTCAGGAGGAGAGTGTAATCAGTATCAAGTTTCCCTGAGGATGAGACCCAGGGACTTTCCTGTGAAGCCTCTAGACTCTGCTTTTCCTATCCTGCCCAGAAGGTGGCACGTGTCAGTCTGCAGTTCCCCCCTGGCATAATCTAAATCTGCCAGGAGTGTGGTTTAGACAGGGGCCGAGGTAGAAAGGCAGGCTTAAGCTCTTTCTGATTCCCAGCCACTGGGGTCTGACTTTGAAGGCAGGCCACCACTTGAACTGGGCCCTGCACTAACCACCCTCCTCCCCTGCTTTCCTTGGGGAATAGATGCCCTGTAGAGAATTACCTCCTTCACTTGACTTGTTACTCTGACTCTCAAACCTATTTTAACTCCACCCTTGCTTGGTTCAGAGCCGACAATTGAAAACGTCTGAGGTTTTCTCTAATGAGCTACTTAAAAAACTTTTAAAAAAAGGGGAAGAGAGAAAGACAACAACTAAACTAAAATTCCTTTTCAGAGCCAGCCTCCAGTCCCCATGGGTCACCAGTCAGAAGCTGGAGTTGGTACCCAGCTCTATAAAAGGGACAGCCCTTTTCCAGTATTCTGAACCCATCCAACTCCAGAAGTCTTCGTTTTTTTGTTCATTTTTGACTTTTTTTTCCTTGTCACCCCATTTCCTCTCTGCTGGGGGAGAAACCTCAGGGTTACTCTCCTGCTTTCTCTGGGTGTATCTGTGCTGGGAGTTTGTACTCAGCAGTGTAAATTTGTGCATTAAAAACACAACTGGAGCTTGGTTGATCTATCTTCTCTTGCTCCTAATATAATCTGCTTCTTTTTCCCCACTGGGAAGTGTCTACAGCAGCCTGTCTTGACAGTGGGGGAGGTGGGCCAGCCTGTCTGGGCCTTCTACCAGTTCCAGACTTGTGCATGATGTGTGTCCTGTCATGGACACCCCCCAAACAGCTGTTCCAGGCAGTTCTCCTGGATGTTTATTGTAGCTGCTCTACAGGACTAAATTCCACACCTTCCTATGCTGTCATCTTGCCCCCTCCCTGTATTTTTAAAACTACATTTGCTTCTTAAACCTTCCTAGCACTACTTACTCTCCCCTCTTCTCCACTTCTAATTCTCTTGGACAGAAAAACTGAAATAACTTAGTAGATTCATGGGTTCTTTTTAAGACAAATTAATTCTCTTGTGAGTAATTTAGAGAAAATACACTAAAGAAAACCAGTATGGCCACTTAAAGAAGCCTACTTCTTAACAAATACTAAATTTCCGAATAAAACAAGTGACATCAAGACTTTAACTTGTATTAGTGTGGTACATTGCAGGAGATATGGCCAGGTCTAATTTATTATTCTAGCACACTGGTTCTCAAAACTTTAATAAATATCTGAAATACCTGGAGGCCTCTGAAAAAACACAGACTGCTGGGACCTACCCTCAAATTTTTTTTTGTTGTAAATCTGAGGTGGGATTTGCATTTCAAACAAGTTACCAGGTAAAAGTGAAAATGATGTTGCTGACCCAGGAACCACGTCTTGAGAACCACTATTCTAGTGTACTGCTTATCAAAGCACTGATCGGGAATGGGCTGCAGGGTCAAATCAGTTTGAAACGTGATGCATAAAAGCGTTATTTTGCTCTTGGAAATTTACAGTAAACATTAAATATTTAAGATTCTGAAAAACCCTATATTACAATACTCTACAGAAGTCCATTTTCCTTTATTTAATCAGTCATTTCCCAAATTTATTTAACATCTTTTGTTAAGTAATATCTATGAACATCTTTTCTAAACAGAAATATATTTTGGAAAATGTTGCTCTTACATATAAGTTATCCTGAGGCCTAAACATATTTACCAAAGGTTCAATGTATGGATTCACTACTAAACACAGGGACTTTACTCAGAGCTCAAGAATACAGAGTAGGAATCAGGAAACCTGGGATTCAGTTAGTTTGCCACTACCTGGGTTTTCACGTTGGTCATGTGACTAAAGCACTGAGGCTGTTACAACTTTAATTTAAAAAAAAACAGAATAGTATTGCTAAAATTCCTACTAAATTCTGATTGAGAGAGAATGAAATTCTAAATTAGGAGCTAAGAAACATCTGAATTGTTACAAAAATAGTAAGGTGATTTACCTGATCATCTTCAGAAAGTTCAGCTACTCTCTTCACATCACATTTATTTGCTACAACTATAAGAGGCTAGTAAGGAAGAGAAATAATGAAGTTAATATCTTCAAAACAGATTATAAAGTATTCATTTTAAAATTAATTAACATTAATAGTAAAATATTAATTATCACACCTTATTGATAAAGAGAGATCAAATATTTTGGAAGAGTTCTAGCTGCTCCTTCAATCCATGTCCATGTTGTTCAGACAAATCCATGAAATACAGAACTGCAGCTCAAAGGTGGGCCAGTGCTGTGATGGCCTGCATTTCAATAGTGTCCCTATCCTCCAAGGGGTGATCCAAAGTCCCTGGACTATCCACAACCTAAAAATCCAATTTCATTATTCCAAAGACTTGTTATTCAGAAACTTCTTGTCCAATACATACAAGAACTCTTCACATTCCCAAACTAGACTTGACAAAAAAAAATGTAGACCTCCACAACTGACCTAATAAAATAAACAAAGCAGTAAGAGAAAAACATGTATTCTTTAAATTAAAATTAAAAAAAAAGTGAGGGAATGGGGGAAGATTAGCTTGAGAGAAATGACTCCTCTTTTCATTAGTGACAACACAAAATTAAAAAATTGGAATAACTGGCAAAACATCCATGTCTTAAGAATTATTTCATAATTTACAAAATTACTGCACTGCAGAAACAAACTGATTTAAACTTTTAAATAGAATATGCCACTTCTAATGACAGAATTAGAAATGATGACAAATAGCTCTTCATTTCAGCAAAAGGACACCATGGTTAACATAATATACAAATTCATACTGTTAGCTGGCTAATTCCCTTGAATTGTATCAGAGGTAAGTGAACTACCCTAACATAGCCCCAAAGCTACTAGTGATAGAGAAATTCCAAGTTCTTGGTGGCTCCAGAGAATCTATTTTCTTCATCTCCCCAAAATTCTCTCTAGAGGAGATACAGTTGACTCTATACTAAGAGTATTATGAAATGGGCAGATACTATAGTTTTTTGGAAACCACTGAAATCAAATCCACTAAGAAAAAAACTAAGAGGTATGTTCTATCTTTAAAGGTAAAGAATGCTCACCTGCCAACGTAGATACTTGTAATCCATGTGCCCAACAAAGATTTAGTTGTAAAGGCATAAGGCTGTACATCTACATCTGCTCTTGTCACCTTTAAATAAAACAATCAAAATTTAAATAATCACAAATTTTATGATTCTTTCTTGCTTTCTTTCAAAGAACATAAACATGGCACCTACATATTACTGAAACTATTTGGTTTTTTTATAGAAAAAAAATAAAACAGGCCTCACATGATTAACGTTTAGGACAGAAGTTACCAAACCTACAAAACAACTAGCTCCACTTCCCTCACAACACCTGAACCGCAGAGGAAGAACGTGAATCAAACATTAGGAAGGCTAAGGAGAACCCAGATCTGGAGGATATTCATCATTGAATGGAAGTTCAAAAACTCTTCCCCCTGCCCCATCTTCTCAGCGCTTGTCCCACTGGAATGATAGAAACATTCTATAAATGAACCATCTAATATGCCAGCCACCAGGTGATCTCCTGAAATGTGGTTAGTATGCAACTGAGGAACTGAATTTTAATTTTGTTTAATTTAAATTAATTTAAATTTAAAAAGGCACAGATAGTGACTGACTAGCATTTTAGACCACACACCATTACTCATTAGGCTTAAAAATTATTCACAGCATGCTTAAAAATTATTTGAAAACATCAAACAGGATACTGCAGATCTTAAGCTTGTCACCATGCCACAGCAACTTTTAGATAAAGTAAAAACCTAAAAATCTACCTAAACTCAAACATATTCTTGGTACCAGATAAGCTATAACTTATTTAATATATTTTTTGCTGGGGTGGGGTGGTGGGAGTGAGGAGTTTGGGATGTTGAGCTGTTGCTAGTTGTATAAAATTAAATGCTGTATTCTTTTCAGGACTCTTAAATTCTGTTAAAATGTCCTGAGGCCATAAATCACTAAATTACTTAAATAGTACCACTGAATCCTAATAAACCCACTCAAGTAAAAACTGGCTTAGAAACTTAACACTACAATGGATTAAACAGTTTATGTTGATATAGCAACCAGTGACAAATTAACCAAGAAATGTTCTTTGAGATTGAGAAAATACAATAGGTAAAATATTTAAAATAAATTACTATTCTGTCACCACATTCCCAGAATATGCTGCGATAACACATCCTTTGTGTTATCTGATACATACAGTAGTGAACATGATGAAAGGCTATTTTAACAAAAATGTATTTGAGTAGCTCACATTTCTTAGAAATCTCTGACATATACAAGTCTCTTACTTCAATATAAATCTAGATTCTGACAGAGTTCATCCTTCGTGAGAGGAAATCAGGTATTTTTCCAGGTGTTAAATAATCCTGCAGACCAGGACGATATTTATTAAATGACTAGACTAGTCTGCCAAAAATATTACCAAAGCCAACATTTATTCAACAAACCCAGAAATACAATGGCTCTCTCACCAAAAAGTAATCACATTGTCAGCTTTATAATCAAAACCAGACCAACCTTATTGATGAAGCTGGATTTTCTGACACTGGGGTACCCACATAAAAGCAGAGTCCTTGTATTTGGATCAATGTTTGGCAAACGGGATGTTGACACACTGTGAAAAGTTTAAATAAAATGTTTAATTTTCTAAGAAAAATTAAGAGACTCAAAGTTTAAAGTTTAAGATTTGCTTGAAATTTTCTGTTCAATTCCATTATACTCCAAGCCCACGGTAATATTAATCTCATAGCAACATTTCTTAAGTGATGAAGAAAATATAAATTAATGGAAAAATGGGTTAGTTGCAGAGGTAACATGGTATACAGAGTATTATCTCCCAAATCTGGCTGTACCAAGAATAATATTCTTAGCCCTACCAACCCAATATTCCAATTCAATAGGTCAAGAGTGGGGCCCAAAACACAAGTCTAAGAAGTAAGTACCCAGATGCCTCTTATGAACTGAGTTAATACCTGGAAAACAGCATCTTTTAAAGAGTAAGTGCCACCACTTTCTAGCTCTTTGGCAGAGGTCTTATCATTCAATTACTTTAGTCCTCCTTTACCATGTCTGTAATACAAACAGTTCCATAATGACACTCATATTACCATAAAGATTAGAAAGCACTTTCAACAATTCCAAGTATTATAATCTTGTCAAAAATTATTTGCAAGATGAGGGGGAACTATATCAACATTGAGTTAAAATAATTTTAGTTTAACAATATATGTATGTAAGAAGGCAAGTAACTATTTCAATAAAATCCTATCGCATTCAGAAGACTGTCCCAGAAATAAAAATATCAGGTAAAAAACTGAAGAATACTTTTGGATGCTAATACACTTATTTCAAAGAAAAGCATTTTTTATAAAAAATTAAAATATCATGGACTTTAACTAATAGTACAATTATAAAAAATGTGCTGTCATCAATTGTAGCAAATCTCCCACACCAATGGAAGTTGTTGGTGGGGTGGTGTACGGGAATCCTGTATTTTATGAATGATTGTTCTGTTAACCTATAACTTCTCTAATAAAAAATAAACAGAAATAAAAATATTAATAATAGGTGGAACTACAGGTTAATTTATTTTATGTATTTTCCAGTATTTTCTTATGATTTATGTCTGTCTTATCTATTAAATATGAAAGACAAGTTTCTTAATAGTTACTAAATTGTAAACATTATAAGTACTAACCCCTTTTTCAATAAAAAATAACTCGCCCATTAGGATAAGAAAGCTGGAAAAAATAATATAACCCTGTCATCTCTAAAATAGCACATGCAACAAATAACAAGCACACACTTAAAAAACAACTTCTCAACATAGATCAAATATCTTGACAGAAGATACTAAAATCCATTTTGCTTACAATGTATAATAAATGTCTTGTTCCAAATATTCCAAACTCTGTTTCTGTCTCTTGATAATAGTACAAATTCGCCCAAGGGCAGCCCGTTTCAGCTGTTTGCAGCGGTAGAGAGAATCTCCATATTTCATAAGCCGTACATAATCTTTAGCAACACTTAAAAAAAATTTTTTAAATACATAAGAGATTTGTCATGTTACAAAACAGCTTAAAAGATACTATACATTAAGAAAATGCCTTACTTGTCCACTCAATTTTTGGATATTTATTTGCAATATTTATTTGTCCTAGAGCCAACTTGTAGTGATCCTTTTCAGAGAATATTCATCAAATCGGCATAATATGGATGGATATCCTATTGCAAAAAAAAGTTGTCATTTTGGTCCAGTTCTTTCATCCTATATGTAAATAAAACTTGAAGAATAATTTCCTAGGGAAATACAGCACATCTTTTTCCTTTCTCCTCAAACCTCTGGCATCTTTTCCTCAATTCTCACTTTCTTGGCTAATGACCATTTATTTCTCTCATTGAGAAAACAGAAAAAAAATCAGCAAGGAGCTGCTCTAAACACCAGTGATCCATTCTACTTGTTCACCTGCACTTCTGCCTATACACTCCCTGTTCTTTATGGAAGAACTATCCAAGGTTCCAGCCAAGGCAATACTCCCCTTATGCACCAGACCTCTTCTTACTACTCAAGAACTTAGCTCCAACCCTTCTCCCCTCCATCTTCCATTTTCAATTCTCCAATCTCTACTTGATCATTCCCATCAGCCTACAAACATGTTATTTCCCCAATTTTTATAAAATGTAAGACTCCCTTGAGTCCACATCTTTCCAATTACTGCTTCATTTCTTTGCTCCCCCTTCTTGCTTACTCCATGAAGTGGCATTTATACTGTATCTTTCTTTCTTTCCACTGCCTTGAGCCCACTTCAATCAGAATATAACTCTACTGCTCCATCAAGTGATGGAATAGCTCATCAAGTTCTCCAATGACATTTCCAATTCTCATTCTTTATCTTACCACATTTCTTACCAACACCGGATGCTTGGTCACTCCATCCTTCTTGGAGCATTTATTTAAATGGCTTCCAGGACCCTAATCTGTGTGGTTGTCTTCTGTAACTGGCCATTTTTTCTCAAACTCCTTTGCTGGTTCCTCTTCACATTCCCAACTCTAAACATTAGCGCCCCCCAGAGCACCTGTCCTTCTCTGCTCACTGCCTAAGTGATTGCACAGAAATTTTAAATATTAACCTACATTTTAACAAATCTCTTTTATCTCCAGGCTAGATCTCTCTCTCTTGAACTTCAAATTACTTGATGATATTTGGATGTTTTATATTCATCTCACAATTAATTTGTACAAACCAAATTCTTAATTTCTCTTCCTCTTCCTCAAACCTGATCCTCCTTCAGTCTCCTCTATCTTGGTAAATGGTAACTCCATTGTATAAGGGGCTAAGGCCCACTGAAGTCATTCTACACTGTTCTTTCCTTCCATACCCCACATCTATTCTATTAGCAAATCCTGTCAGTTTGACACCACCTTCACTACTAACATAGCCACCTATATCTCATCATCTTTCACCAAGGTCACTGCACTAAACTCTTACTTGGTTCTTATCCCTCTACATCCTGCTCAAAACAATGCAACTACTTATCCTTTTAAAAGATATCAAGTAGTTCTGGGTTGGGGTCAATGAAGTCTAGTAGCCATGGCTAACCACATCCTGCTCTGCAACAGCGGCAAGATGCCCATCCTCGGGCTGGGTACCTGGAAGGCCTTTTCAGGCACAGTGACAGAGGCTGTGAAGGTAGACACTGATGGTGGGTACGGCCACACTGACTGCACCCATGTGAACCAGAATGGGAACAAGGTGGGGTTGGCCATCCAGGAGAAGCTCAAGGAGCAGGTGGCGAAGTACAAGGGTCTCTTCACTGTCAGCAAGCTTTGGGGCACGTGCCATGAGAAAAGCCTGGTGAAAGGAGCCTGACAAAAGACACTTAGTGACCTCAAGGTGGACTACCGGGACCTCTACCTTATTCACTGGCCTGCAGGCTTTCAGACTGAGAAGGAGTTTTCCCTGTTGGATGAGGCAGGCATCGCAATTTCAAGTGACACAGATTTTGTGGACACATGGGCAGCCATGGAAGAGCTGGTGGATGAAGGGCTGGTCAAAGTTCTAACTTCAACCATCTCCAGAGGATCTTAAATAAACCTGACTTAAAATATAAGCCAGTGGTTAACCAGACTGAGTGTCACCTGTACCTAACTCAGGAGAAGTTATTCTAGTACTGCATGTCCAAAGGCATCACAGTGACTGCCTACAGTCCCTTTGGCTCTCCTGACAGGCCCTGGGCCAAGCCAGGACCGTTCCCTACTGTAAGATCCCAGAATCAAAGCCGTTGTAACCAAGCATAATAAAACTTACAACCCAGGTGTTGATCCGATTCCCACATAGAGGAATACAATGGTGATCCCCAAGTCTATGACATATGAATGCATCACTGAGAACTGTCAGATCTTTGTCTTTGAACTAAGTAGTGTGGATATGACTACCTTACTCAGTTACAACAGGAGCTGGAAGTTTTGTGCCTTGGTAAGCACTTCCTCTCACAAGGATTGCCTCTACACTCTTGAGTTTTGAAGCTGTGGAATCCGGTGCTTCCCCAAGTGACCTAGTCTCCTGTTTTTCCTGCCTCCCTTTTTCTTGCTAGTGTTGTGTGACCTGAGACTCTCAGCATTAGCAGTCTGATGAATGGTGGGGTATGAAGAGTAATGTGTGTGCATTAGACGTCTCTTCGGTTTTCTTTGCCCTTTTCTGTCCCAACTAGGAAATCCAAGTTGAATACACCTTTCTGACCAAGAAGAAAAAAATCTATAATGTCAAAATGGTGCCACTAATAGCTGGGTTTGGATTGCTTGGAATTAATTATATTCCTTTCAGCCAGACTTCTCCTTGTCTCAAAAAGTACATCTATGAGCCAAAAAAAAAAAAAAAAAATTAAGCCAAAACATGTTGCGTCAGTCCTATGCTCAAAACCCTCCAATGGCTTCCTCGGAAATAAAATTTACATTCCAACACAACTTGTGTGTACCCATCCCATTTTGACCCCTCTCACAAACTCTATCCCAGCCTCATCGATCTCCTTGTTCCTTGAAGACATCATGCTCTGGACTCCAGCACTTGCTTTCTTCTTTGCTTACAGTGCTCTTTCTCCAGATATCCACAAGTCTCACTTCCTTCAGGTCTGCTCCAATGTTATTTTTTCTAAGCACTAACAATCACACTGCACTGGCAAATCCTATCCCCTTACTCGGCTCAGTTTTTTCATCTGACACACTATCTATATCTTTTTATGTTTACTACCTATTTCCCCCATTAGAAAGTGGATAGGGGTTTATTATTCACTGCCATATTGCTAATACCTAGTTCTGTACTAAACACATAACAAGCATTCAGTGAATAGCTGGATCTAAACATCCATTCTAATATCATTCTCAGATAACTGTCTCTATTTTAAAAAATAAAGCTAAACAGGAAAGAATGTTCACAAATTTGAATTCTCCTACCTCTAACATACAAAACACAATGCAAAGAATACAAGGAATAAAACTTCTTAACAAGGAAGAATCACAAAAATCTAGTATTAATTAGCTCAAAATAGGTTTTTTTTGGTAAAATCAGGTGTCTTCTGATATCAGACTTTATTGTTTCTTTTCTTTTTAATTTTTTAATAATTTTTTATTAATTAAAAAATTACAAGAAAGAAACGCAAACATCCTTAATATATGCTCATTCAGTTCTACATATATAATCAGTAATTCACAATATCATCATAGTTGCATATTCATCATCATGATCATTTCTTAGAACATTTGCATCAATTCAGAAAAAGAAATAAAAAGAAAACAGAAAAATAAAAAGGAAAAAAAATTTTACATGCCATACCCCTTACCCCTCCCTTTAATTGATCACTAGCATTTCAAACTGAATTTATTTTAACATTTGTTCCCCCTATTATTTATTATTATTCCATATGTTCTACTCGTCTGTTGACAAGGTTGATAAAAGGAGCATCAGACACAAGGTCTTCACAATCACAAAGTCGCATTGTGAACGCTATATCATTATTCAATCATCATCAAGAAACATGGCTCCTGGAATGGAACACAGCTCTACATTTTCAGGCAGTTCCCTCCAGCTTCTCCATTACATCTTGGATAACAAGGTGATATCTACTTAATGCAAAAGAATAACCTCCAGGATAACCTCTCGACTCTGTTTGGAAATCTCTCAGCCATTGACACTTTGTCTCATTTCACTCTTCCCCCTTTTGGTTGAGAAGGTTTTCTCAATCCCTTGATGCCGAGTCTCAGCTCATTCTAGGATTTCTGTCCCAAGTTGCCAGGAAGGTCCACACCCCTGGGAGTCATGTCCCACGCAGACAGGGGGAGGGCAGTGCGTTTGCTTGTTGTACTGGCTGGAGACAGAGGCCACATCTGAGCGACAAAAGAGGTTCTCTTGGGGGTGACTCTTAGGCCTAATTTTAAGTAGGCTTTACCTGTCCTTTGTGGGGTTAAGTTTCATGTGAACAAACCCCAAGACTGGGGGCTCAGCCTATAGCTTTGGTTGTGTACATTGCTTGTAAGAATATCAATAATTCAACTTGTGGAGGCTGAATTTTCCCCCGTTCTCACCATTCCCTGAAGGGGACTTTGCAAATACTTTTCCACTCACTGATCAAATCACTCTGGGATTCACTGGGGTATCACTATGGACAAACCAATAAAATCTAATGTCCTACCCAAGGTTCCATGTACTTATGTTGTTCAACCAACTATCTACATAAGTTATATTAGGAGACGCACTAGTCAAAATATAAATTTTGTACCAAATAAACATTTTTTGATTTAGATTCACACATAAGGTGAAATTTTAAAATATTAATTAGCATCTATTTTCAGCACAGTGCAGTAATGACATTCCTTTGTTCTTCCTCATGCAAAAACATTTTTAAATTTGTACATTTAGTCATTATCATTATACACTCTAGGCATTCCTAGATTATACGATCTCAATCTTTATTGTCCATCTTTCTTTGTGATTTCATTTATGCCCCCAGCCCTCCTCCCTCTATCATTCTCACAATCAGCTTCATTCAGTGTTTTAACATAATTGTATTACAGTTATGTAGTATTGTGCTGTCCATTTCTGAGTTTTTATATTCAGTCCTGTTGCACGATCTGTATCCCTTCAGCTCCAGTTACCCAATATCTTACCCTATTTCTATGTCCTGATGATCTCTGTTACCAACGAAATCAAACATTGTTTAGATTCTTAATCTCATTCTCACCTTTTCTCATGCCCAAGTACTTCCTGGTATCTGCCCTTTCCCAAGAAATTATTCACTCATTTAAAAAGCATCTACCGAGCACCCTGTGTCAAGCCCTAACCATAGATATGGGTGCCTGTTCTCTAGTAAGAATTATTACTTTTGATTTTAAACACTTCGGTATTTTTTTTTTAAAACCATTATTGACAAAAATATATATAAATATATAATAACATAAATCAACTTCAGAGTCTATGCTGGAGTAAGGGAAAATTTAGATTCTAACACTGAATTGCTGATCCCCATATTCTTCACAATCTGAAATAACCCTGCAACCACATGATCACAACACAGGAATCTTTTATAAACTTACGACTTTGCTACTAGCAAGTAGTTTATGCTTTTGCTTTTCTATAACTAAATTTATTTAGTTTCCTATAACTAAATAGGCAAACTGCAACATGAGGCAGAAGTAAGAGTTCAGCTCTTTTCACTTTCACGCAGAAGTCAAAGCTCCCCACCCACCTCTTCTCACCAGTAAGGAAAATGGTCAGTGCTGAACTGACTGTCATTTACTAAAGAGAAGCAACAAATCTCAAACAGTGTGGACCACAGGCAGCTGACTCAAGCTGAGCCTACAGGAAACAGAAGCTTTAGACTGAGGGAAGAAATAGAGCCCAGGCAAGCAGAGGTTTAAAGGCTGGTGAGCTGACAGATAAATGCTGAGTTTAGGAATTTAAAATCTATAGTTTTCAAATTTGGATCATCTCTGTAAGCCTGGAGGTTAGCCTGAGATGATAGCCTTGGACCCTCTCAGGGTTTCGTTGGGGTATAAGGAAGAATACCGAGAAATTTAAAAATCTGAATTCTGTTTCCAAAATTCAGTTATCTTCCATTTCCCTCACACTGGTTATCTGTAGACTTTGCAAAACCACACTTACTAAAACCATATCTGTAGCAGTAACATAACCATACATCAACCCCCACTCCCACCCCAAATCACTTACATCCAGTTTGGGGAAATCTGATAAAATCTGTGAGAGTCTGTCATGGTAATTCTGCTGTGTAAATTTTACTTTCCTCATGTAAAAATGTCTAATACGATGAATTTGGTAATGTTTATGAATAACTGTTGGAGTCTTTCGTTGAGTCTTTGATAATGCCAGGTCAATAAAATCCTGCAATTAAAGAAAGTAATTAAGAGACGGTTGCATCTTCTTTTTACTTCTTATCCACTTATTTGAAACCTTCTTAAAGACTAACAACAGTATTATATATCCTACAGACATTTATTTCTTCACCTAAATCTTTACTCTTTCATATACATATATCTTTCATATACATATAAAGATACAAATCTTTAGTCTTTATATTTCGTTTTCAACCACTTAGCAAATGGTTGCTGATGAATTTTACCCTATCCTCTCTTATTCCTGCCTTAACTTCCAAATACCTAAGAACTTTGGAATTAAGTAGTCAAAAAATTCAGGCATAAATCAGAAAAATTATTAAGAAGAACAATCTTACAATTCCAATTTTAAGGTACATAAAATAATGAGTAAAACTAAAATCCATTGTTAATAACTTCTCAAGATTCTGGCCCTCAGAGTATTTATGGTGACTATATGAAGATTTAAAAGTTTTTACATCTATTCTCCAGTGCAACAATTCCTACTTTTCTTTAATAAGGACTCTATCATGATACTTCCTTATTATTTTTACTTCCTCAACCCCATGTATTTGGCCATATCCAAACTACTTGCTTTCACTTAAACACATTCATTAATTCAACAATACTGGTTATAAAGGATAATTGGGATAGTGGACAGTCAGGTGCTGAAGATAAAATAAGGAGCAAAATATACTCCCTTATCTTAAGGAACCTAGGGTCCAGGGATAGAGAAACTAGTAAACAGATAGTTACAATAAATTTCTCAAATACCATGGAGGACATAGACTTTCACATTTCTGTGCCTCTGCATGAAATTTCCTCTATATACTTCTCCACCTGGTAGATTCTATTAACCTTTAAAGTGCCAGTTCAAAAGTTTTCCCATCCACCATAGCTATTTACACTTTCTAGTCTCCCAAATTGACATATACTCCTTTATTACAGCAATTTTAACAAAGTGTTTCTATTTACCGCTCTAGAGACTTCCACAAAAGAAGGTACTGTATCTTACTCATTTTTCTAACAGTATCTGACACACAAGGTACTCACTAAACAGCCTCTAGAATGAATTTTATCCCAAACTTTCTTGATGCTAATTTTTTTACTTCCAGTCTCTGAAAGATATCTCCCCCCATCTTTTAAACATGAGTAAACTCATCTGTTCTCTCCAAACAGAGGCCTAGCTTGAGATAAAAGAGGATGGATGATAAACTACTAACATATTTTAAGGGTCTGCCTCCATATAGTTCAAACATATGAACAAAATTCATATGATTCAAAGAGCTCTACTCCCTACACAAAAACTTCGTGTATATGACATATTTTAAAAGTAAAAAACTCATTGAAAAAACTTGAGATCGTTGAGGAAACATCATGAGGGTCAAAAACGCAAGAAAATCTCCACACTCACAAAAACAATCTAGTGAGAGATTAGCTATAAATTATGAGAAGTAAAATGTGATAGAGAAAAGTGATATCACAATTCTGTGTGCTATGGATCTAAAATACCAGCTCTTAAAGTTTTACAAGTCAAATTCACTGCAGTTTGAGATCTGAGGAGGAAAACAGTGAAGGGTGTCCACACTGC
>PVIY010041999.1:0-21247 GCA_004026745.1 Myrmecophaga tridactyla | reverse complement strand
CCCCTGCCGCCCCCCACCCCTTCCTCTTTTAGCTCCGACTGAGGATGTGTTTGCTGGGGACGGCACTGGACACCTGCATGGCCCTGCCAGGTCAGGGTGTGGTGCTGCCCTCCCTGTGACGTTGCGCCAGCGCAGGAGGGGACGCCCTCCAGGCTCTGCCCACACCCGTCTTTCACATGCCCCGTCCTCTACTCTGCAAAGCCTCCTACCCCGCTTTCACCTCCACGCCTCCGTCTTCAGTTCTCATAGCACCTGCCTAGTTTCCAGCCTCGAGGTCAGTCTGGATGGGCTGAGTGTGGGCATGCCTGGTCCTGCATGAGCACAGGTATGAGGCCACGACCCAGGGAAGGGGCCCTGGGTGGGGGAGCCCCAACCTCGCTGGCCTCAGCATGGAAGCAGCTCCCCGCTCTCTGCCACGCCTGGGCATGTACTCAGAGCCCCATTTATCACGCCCTCCCAGAGTGGAGGCAGCAGGCCCCATGTCCAGCTGGTCATCGCTGCTCAGCACCCCTAGTGGCCTGGATGGCAGGCCGACCCCTCAGTGGAGCCGGGGGTTCTCTTTCCCCCAAAGCCATGAGCTCTGGGTGGCCAAGACGCTCCCGAACAAAAAGGCACACCGAGATCAGTGGAAAGAATGGCCCCAGATCAAGCTGCCCCGCCCTTCCCTGGGCGCCTGGCTCTCTGCCAGAGCTCTGTGGAGTGAGTAGCTCTAGTGCGGCGTGGGCACACAAGCCAGGGACACACACGGTCAGCAGGTGACCTCTAAGTACTCACACAGCATGGATGGTGCAAGATGGAAGGGGCAGATGTGCCATCATAGCTGGTCTCGGGAGGTTGAATGCCTGGGTCTGGTATCTGCATGGCAGCTCTGCCTCGCGTCGCTGAGGGGAGGAGAGACTCCTGCATGCCCCGAGAGTGCGCATTTATATCCTGGGGGCTAAAGGCATGTCAGCTCTGTGCACAGGTCCCTCCCTGATGAGCAGTGCTGCGTGTTTCTGGTTTTGGGTTCAAGGTGCAGTCAGACCCTTGCATTAGATACAGCGTCTCTCTAGGACTGTGAAGGAAACACTGAATAACCTGTGGACAAAGGAAAGGCATGGGCAGACCAGGACTGGAGGGTGGAAGGCTGCTGAGCATACCCAAGACTCTCCCGGGATATATATAATTTATATGTACATGTCAAGTCCTATAGTATACATAATTGACATATGCCAGTGTGTCAATCTACCAGTAATTCACCTCCCGTATTATGTGTGTCTTTAGTTCATTTGATACCTTTTCTCAAGTATTTTCATTAAACCACGCGTCACTCAGCAATGCATATGAGACTCCTTTTATTTTTTCTCTTTGGAGAACGCTTTTGCTCCTTTAGGGACTTGGTGAATGCACAGCTACCACAGTGTCACATTCAACCATAAAGTTCCCGACAGGGAGCCACTGAGCTCTGCCTATCACACAGGAGAAGGGACTCGGTTCACCCATCGTGTCCACCTTTGCACGGCCTCTTCTGTTTTGATACATTTCTCTCCCTTGTTTGTCTAGACCACTAACTTGGTAAACAGCAGTGCAGTCAGCTCCTACAGTTCATCCGTGGGATTGTTCAGAAGGGAAATTATATTGTTCAGCTCAGGAAAGTGCTTTGTACCTCTTTATGGGTGTGTTCTTAGATGTCCTTGCACCTGTGTGAGTCAGTGTCATGTTCCTTCTTTTATCCCTCGTGTCGTAACTGTTCCTCGTGTCTCGGGCCACTCGTCCTTCGCTGTGGTGGTTTCCTTTGGCTGCTCAGGGGGCTCTGTCTGTCCAGCCCACCCCTGGGGCTGGGACGCGGTCTGACTTAGCTGGCTCTGCCTTGCCCCATAGCAAGGCCGTGGCTCCTCCCTGGCCCTTAGGGGATGCTTCCTTCTCCCTGTGTCCCTTAGACGGCCCTGGCTCCTTCGCTCACCTCGAGGGGCGGGGGCACTGAGCCCGGCTACAGGAGTCGATAGTGACCCCCACCCGGGGTCTGCAGGGCCTGGGACTCGGGGTCTTTACAGGGTCTTTCACCTTATTCCGCGCCCTCGTCCACCTATGGGGTCCCCAGCCCGTGAGGAGAGAAAGCTCCCTGCCAACTTGTCCCCATTTCTCCCTGGGCTCCAGATCCACGTTCACTGGACAGGGGATGGCCGTAGCATGGTCAGCATCCCGGACAGTGAAGTCGCTGCATTTTGAGTAGCCGGACACCTTCCTTAGGCTTAATCCCCAAATCTCAAGTTCAGTGTAGAGAAAGTGCCAGCAGAGCTGAAGCACAGTGTGGAGAATAGTGTTTTCTATATATTTTTGTGGTTGTGCAAATAAGAGTGTCTAAACCCAATAGCTATTTCTTTCAATATTTACTATTATTGATATTACACTTGAAATAGGTCTTTTTGTTTGGATGGATCTGTATCATCAATGACATTTAAATTATTAATATAATTATAACAATGGTCCATTGCTACTTTTCTATTTGGAAACATCAGAAAGTTTGTTTTGTTTGATAAAAGAATATTTGAGAATTGAGTATATAGTTCCTAGCAAAATGATTTTCAAAATTTATGCCCGGGGGTGCCACAGTGGCTCGGCAGGCAGAGTTCTCGCCTGCCATGCAGCAGACCCAGGTTCGATTTTAACTTTATAGATTAAGAAATGGGTGAATGACTCTAAGAGTTTAATCTGAGCTGGCACAGAACTGATTGGGGTGAAGGTATAGCATGGAGAATGGATGCTAGAACAAGACTTTTTGTCAATTCTTCAGATCCTTAAATCTCAAAAATTCAGCATCCTCTTGAACAGAGCTTTAGATACAACGTGCTTCCCAGTGCAGCAGATGAAACATTAAAGCTCATGGGTTTCTATTTGGAACAATGAATATGTTGTGGTAATGGGTAGTGATGATTGATGATGAGTGATGATTGCACAACGCTGTGAACAGAATTAACAGAATTAGCAGCACTGAAATTATGACTGTAGTTCAAAGGGGAAATGTTTGGTTGTATTTTTGGTACTAGCATACTTATTTTGAGCTCCATGGAACTGCACAACACAAGCAGTGAACTCCAAGTTAAATGTGGATTATAGTTGATACTACAATTACAACTGTGCTTTCAATTGTAACAAATGTACCATATCAATGTAAGGTATTAATAGGGTGGTATATGGGAATCCTGTATTTTTTCCATGATTATTCTCTAAACTCACACCTTCTCTAACAATAATAAAAAAAAAAGGTATGGCAAATTATTTTCTGGTAGTTATTGTAGTAGTTCTTACTATCAAACACAATAGGAAACTAGCCTGACTTTTTATTCAACCAAATTTCATCACAGCAATTATATAAATAATTGTGTAGCTATTACCCAAGAAGAAGTGTTTATTTATTTGAACGTTGGATAGTATAAAAACTTCATAGATGAATGATTTCAGTTGACAAAAAAATCTCAGAAACATTACAGCTTTTTTAAGAAATTAAGCAACCTGGAAAGTTCACCATTATTATTATTATTGTTATTTTTATTAGAGATGTTTCAGATTTACAGAAAAATGATGCATAAAATACAGAGTTCCCATATTGCAATAGCATGGAATATTTGTTACAATTCATAAAAGGACATTTTTATAATTGCACTATTAAATGTGGTCCATTGTTTACAATAGGATTTGCTGTTGTATAGTACTATGGTTCAGTTTTTAAAAATTTTTTACTCAAACATCATTTATACAGCCTAAAATTTCCCTTTCAACCGCATTCACATCTATAATTCAGTACTGTTACTTAGTCACGAAGTTGTGCTATCATCACCACCATTCTTTACCAATAATTGATGATTGACCCCTGCAAAAACTTTGCATAATCGAAGCATTAACTCCTCGTTTCCTACCCTACCTCCCATCCCCCGGGAAACTGCAGTCTAGATTCTGACCCTGTGAGTTTTCTCATTCAGATTATTTTCTGTCCGCGAGGTCATACAATATTTGGCTTCTTTCACTCAACATGATGTCCTCAAGTTTCATCCATGTTTTTGCAAGTGTCAGAGCTTCATTCCCTTCCATGGCTGAGAAATACTCCATCGATACCCAAAGATTGGAAAGCAATGAACTGGAACAGGTATTTTCACACCGATGTCCATCTCGCCATCATTCACCACTGCCGCATGATGGAAGCAACCCACGTGTCCATCTACTCATGACTGGATGAATCAAATAGACTATAATCACTATTTTTAACACTTTAAGACTTTTTCATACTTTTTATTTAAAAATCAGTCTTCTTCAATATATTTTGCTTGGTTCAAGGTACAGTATTTTAGACCATTCACTGACAAACAAAGGAATGACCATAGAAAATCAATAGAGATTGTTTTGTCATGTGAAGGGAAATTCAGGAAATAGGAATTAATTACCCTCTCATCCCATTTTCGTTATTCTTGCATGGAGATACTTATCTGAGTCTGCCTTTCAATAAACATATGTTGTGTCTATTAGAGTGCACCCATCTAGACTTTTTGTTCCATTATTTTAATCTCCACTACTGATTAAAGAGCAGAAACACTGCACACGGGCTTGTTATCTTTATAGAGAGACGGATAGATGGTAGACTAGGTAGATAGATGATGGATAGATGGATAGATGGTAGATATTTTTCTTTGAAAGTGATCTTGTATTAATTTTCCTTTTTTCAAGTTAGAAAGCATTTAGACATTATAACTACATGCAAAATCGTCGGATTAACAGTCTAAGATTAAGATGTTTTATTTCTGCCTTTCCTACAAACCAAAGGATCTTCTCATCAGAGAAAATGACAAAATTACTTAACCCCCCAGGGTAAATGAATTCATCCCAGTTCCTTACCAACACATCACTCTCTTTATATCACGCTGTCTTCACATTGAGAAGAAGATTGAATTTGGAATCAGATGACTTAAAAACAATGCCCATTTTAATGCAATTAGGAACCCTCTAGGTGTGGCAGAGAATTTAGTCTTTTGAAAACAAAAATTTTAAGACTTGTAGGAAAATCCCTGTTCTTATTCCAAGTATTGAAATGGAAAATCCAGATATTGCTTACTTTGTTTCTTTTAATTATTGAAACATCTGGCTGCTTCTTTTAATGGATAGATGCTAGAACTCCCTCTATAATAAAATTTAGCTGTAAACTTTAGCATTGTTGTGATTTTTAAAAAAATTTGAATAGCATAATTTAATAGAAATTATGTATTTCATATTTAGCTAAATTAATTTTATATTTTGCAAATTACAATTATAATTGTAGAACAAAGATACCATGTGGATGATCAATTATAATAAAATCGCTTGGTTGCATTGTTGAGTCCTGGGAAATTATCCAATCTATCAGGCAACAAATGTTTGGATAGCGCCTCTTCTGTAAGAGCTGTGATGTTCTGCATAGAGGAGGCGACCAGCAATGGCAGTTTTGTAATCATGAACAAGTAGGTTCCTTCTCATAGGGTGAATAGGATATTGTTATTTTTATTACATTTGGTGTTTTAAACAAAATTTGTACCTTAATTTCCAAATATAACCATGAAGGGCATTTGGAGGACATTTAAATAACAATATGAGTTATTAGAACCTTGGTAAAAAAATGAAACAATCCCCACACACATAACAGAATACAGCAACAATCAGGTTAGAAAAAAACTAAAGTGCAGGAAAAAAATAACAGATAACAGAAAATTGTAACACTTCTCAAAGAGTATACATGAGACCTATCCTAAAATATGTATTTAGTCTGTTACTGCATAAGCATTATCCCCAGTTGAATTTTACCCAATACCAGTGCAAGGATATATAAAAGGCTTGAATGTTTGAGTAATATGTCTCTCAAAGCATCAAGAAGTAATAGCCAAATACAAAGTAAAAATGTATAAGTGAAGCACAAATAAACAACTAAAGCATAAGTAATGTAGGAATGAATGATTTCTATACACTGCAACAGTTCTCACTCCATTTGCCAGTCAATAAAGAGCAGTTGTTTTTATAATACCTTTGAAACATTACTGTTAAATTATTTCAACATATCGCAGTTAAGAAATGGCTATGTGTAGTATTTTTTCTGTCTTTTTTTATATTTCATATTCAATTACACAGGTGATACATGTTTATTTTAACAAATAACCATGAGGGAAGGTTACGGTATTTAGTCATGCATCCTCAAGTTTAGAAAACACTGATATTATTCAAAAAAGAGAAGGCGTTATGAACATACTCATTACTAAATAAATAAAGGGAGAAATGTCACTAAGCTGTATGAGTCTTAGAAAAGAAGGAAGGGCATCCGCATGCCTGTAAACATCAAGTCTGGGATATTCGCTCCTCAGATCAGTCAAGCTGTTGGCGATGGTGATTGGAAAGAGAATCTGGTCAAAATTTATTCTTGAGAGTAGCTTGCAAGTGACAGATAAATTAAATCCATTGAACTATAGCTTTTATGAGCTGTTCTCAGTGAAAAGCTTGGGAAATTCATAGTCTCAGGTTGATTTTTAAAGTATAGTTTGGCACGAAATTGACTTAATTATATTGTTTCTGTTTCACAAAGAGACTGACTCAGTAATAGCTTTCAAAGAGACATGGAATCTGGCCAACGATAGTTTGCATTATAAGAAGACTGAAAACTTTGTCAATTAATCAGAAATTTATTTCCCAAATAAGTTTAATACTGCTTTAATCTTTAAATTGCCACAGATGCCATACATGCAGTTTACTTCTACTGTTTATAGAGATAGTTTGATTATTACATGACTTCACACTCATATAAAATAAAACTTTTGATTATATATCATTGTCCTAGAACTGTCAATTTTACCAAATATTAACTGTTGTCCCCCAAATTTAAGACAAAACAAGGAATAACACCATTTTCCAAATAGATTTCATTTTATATTTTAGGATGCACGAAACTCTATTTGAAAAGTGTACATTTAATTGAGGATCTCGAAGTCGTTTTATTTACTCATCATCCTGAAGACCACTGAAACTCAGTATTTGTGTATAGGGAAATTGCTCAAATAGCAAAACCATACTTACTGTATTTTTTATATTGAGCAAATAGTGATCACTTTGAAAAATCCCTGCATTACCCAGATTTTGACATTGAAGCCTGAAAACATTAAATAACTTAACCAAGGTGTGGCAGTGGCAGAAGGCTTGAATGCAGGTCACATAGTTCGACATTTCTTTCTAAAACACTATTACATCAGATTTTATCTTTTATCATTCTTTGGGCTGCTACTCTATAAGAATTTCATTTCTTTTTAACATGAAAGTTAAACACTCCTTTTGTGTCTAAAATTGTTATCTATCTGTGCATTTCATATTTTCAGAAATATTTTGTGATGATATCTGGACAGTGGAGTAAACTCTCCTCATATTAGAGCAGCACTGGTCCGATCCTCAGCCTATACACCCCAAAAAACAAACAAACAACAACAACACACATTGAACAAAATGTGCTGTGATAAGTAGATATTCAGAAGGAAAAGGGGGAAATGTGGCCCGCACTGCACAGCATAGAAAAAAAAGAGCAACAAAATTATCGGAAGGCTGAGGACAGCTCTCTTTCACACCAGGTTAATGAACAATATAAATACGTGGAAGAGTGCACTGAAACTGACAAGGGTGCGAGCATGGTACGTTGTAAAAGCTAGGAGGAAACGTTTCTTTTAAACTTCTATTTTAAGGACTGACAGTTGGTCAGACTAAAGCAAGATACCAGCAGTCTTTCACCTGGGCTCTTCCAGGGACCTCTGCTGCACTCCCAGCTTCCAGTTGCACCTGTATAATCCAAAAGGCAAAACGTGGTTTCTGCTTAAGCCATAGGTCAGAGCATGCCACTCCCTGCTTTTTACCATCTCTATACTTCTCCATTGCACTTAAATGCAATTCCGAATATGCTTGCTGGCATCTGACGCCGGGGCATCTCCAAGCTGCTTTCCACCCCTCATCTCCAGACAGCGTACCCCGGCAGGTGGACCCCGAGAGCTAGCTTCTGCCCGTTTCCCCTGAACTGTCCCTCTGCACCACAAACCCTGCGGCCTCCTCTCTCACCTCCTTGAATTCCCATCATCGAGACGGCCTTGAGGTCTCCACGGGACCCCACCCCGCCTTGCCCTCCTCACCACAGGGCTGTGCTTCCAAAAACCTCTCCCCAGAGCTGCTTTCCCACCTCCAGAGCCGGCAGACAAGTTAGGCTTAGCGGGTTTCCACCTGGAAATTGGATGTCCACCTTCCTTCCCGTCGTCTAGACTTGGGGACCCATCCCTAAGATTGTCCCAGGGCCCTGAGAGCTAGTCCTGGGAGAGACCAGCTGAGCTCCTCACTTTCAGTACGGAAGCGAAGGGCAGTGGAACGGTCACACTTCCCCATGGCTCCAGGCGTGAGATTGGGGTGAAGGCGCCCTGCAAAGCACCCGGGAATCGCTGACACAATCCTCGCAGCTCTGACTATGCCGCAGTAAAAGAGCTCCAAGAGAGGAGGGTCTTATCAGCATTTTTCAACATCATATCCCAAGAGCCCATGCCAACATCAGGAAAATAAATAGGGAATGATATGGAATTCATATTTGCTGTTTGTCTGTTTGTTTCGTTGGAAAAGTCTGTTTGATTCTACGAACAATTTTACAAAGAAAATACAAGCAATAATGAAAAATCAGTATATTTCCCTCTCTATACTTTTATAAAAATGCCTCAAATGCCTCATTACTTCTGTATCCCCATTGCTTACTCCAGGGGTGCATACATAGAAAATAGTAAATAGCTTCTGAATAAATGGATTAAAAATTCCAAAAAGCTGGTGAAATTATTAATTTCTCAAGTCCAAACATCCCCTGGCATCTAACCCTACTTAATTTTTAATCCTAAATGTCCATATCTTTAGTTGAAATTATTCTTCATCTCAAAGTATAGCAAGGAAAAATGCTCAAAATAGGTCTCATACAACAAATAGAAATTAGCTACTACGTCTGAGAGAGGATTCCACTCATACATGGTTAAACCATTCTTCAGATCCTGCTGTAGAAGATTAAATCCTTTTGATATTTGGTTTTCAGAAAGTCCCCAAATACCTGCTCTCTTCCATGCCTGTTAACTAAGTTATTACTTTATTTTCGCTTGTAATGAGTAGAAAATAGCAAAGAAACTAAAATCGTACAAGCTAGCTTGAACCTGAGAAATAAGAATTGTCAAAAATAAATGATTATTTAACGATATGTAGTTCAGAATACCGGCAGGGCATCTGATGTCAAACTGTGTGAGGCCCCGGCTGTGTCCCTGCGGGGTGTAGCCAGGACACAGACCCCGCTGGGTCAGCTCAGTGCCCGTCCCCGCCGATGCCCCTGCTGCCTCCCAGGACGACAGCATATTTGTCATTGTGAAACTTGTCTTGGGGAAGGCAGAAAACAGACCAGCTACATATACTACATTGCTATTCTTTGGATATGAAATACCGCCACAGTTCCGTTAATATAAAGAACATTATTGAAGCTGTGTGATTATATTTTTGTTAAAATGACATTGTCATTCCCTTACGTGAGAATGATTTTTATTTCTTTATTAATATGCCATGCTTATTTAATTATTAATTAAATGAATCAGATACAGCATGGGTCATGATAACTTATTATTCAGAAGAAATGTGAACAATAGTAATAAGAGTAAATAAATAGTATAATAATCCTAATAGTAACTGCCATCCAAGGACTGACTAATTAGTACTGGCTCCTTTTCGTATGGGTTACCTAACCCTCAGAACTGCCCTGGAAGGCAGATATTACTATCAGCACTTTACTTCAGAACAAATTGCCTAGGCTGGATTAAAGTCCTTCTCCGAGTGTGGAGTCGGGGCCTGCTCTAAGGGCCAGTGAGGCTGCTTTGTCGTGCTTGCTGTTGGGGGCGTCTCTGGTATTTAAGTGACCACTCTCTGCCTTTGCGCTTTAGGGTTTGATACCAGTATTTTGCCGATTTGTAAGGACTCACTTGGCTGGATGTTTAACAGACTCGATACAAACTACGACCTGCTCCTGGACCAGGCCGAGCTCGGGAGCATTTACCTGGACAAGAACGAGCAGTGCATCAAGGCATTCTTCAATTCCTGCGACACGTACGGGGACAGCCTGATTTCTAACAACGAGTGGTGCTACTGCTTCCAGAAGCAGCAAGGTAGGAGACACACATGGTCTGACTTGCCTGTCAAACCATCTCTTCCTTCATGGTACCGGAATCGTAGTGCGTTATACCCCATTCATCCTGGTAGATAGTTTCCCAGTTTGAATGCCTAGTAAAAGAGCAAATCAACAACATGCCAAACAAAATGACTCTGCTAGAGATGCAAAACATTCTAAAAAAGATGAAAAATAGTCATTAATACCTTATATTAACGCACTTCATTATAGTTTCCATTATGAATTGCACATCAAGATATGAGCATATAGATAATAAAAGTAATCACTAAAATTAATTCATTTGCTTTGCCCATGGTGTAAAGTAAATGGATTTTTTTATCACCAAACTGTGGTGTGTTAATGTTCTATTTTGTGATCTTAGTAAATCAGCTGAATGAAACAACATTTGCCATAAAGTTATTTTTACTCATTTGATTTTAAAATGACTTAGTCTTTCAAACTTTTACAAATAATTTAACTTTTTAAAAAAAATTACTGGCAAGGGAAATGTGTTAATCCTCTAGAAGGGGTTCAGTAAGGTGAGGAGTCGAAAGGGTATTAGTTCTTTATTCATCCTTCTTTGTTAGTTAATGTAAACATTGTAAAATTGGGTTGTGCCCACAGAGCCAATTAATGTGATAATTCTAAGTATGTATACAGAAGTAGGTTGAAAATATGAAAAATGTTACAATAAAGCTAATTAATAAACTAGGAAGACAACAATTCGGGTAATTTTGAAGATAATTAAAAAGAAAAAAAACCACAACTGGGGATTAGTCTAATGTGATGCACCTGCTATTATCACTACATTTTTTTTTTAATTTTTGAAGTTAAGAGAGAGATCTAGCTATTTTATACTCTATTAATGATTGCCAGTTTTTCATATGAGAAATTTACACATTATATAGGGTATTTTTCTATCTTCGTTACTTTTCTATATATTCGTGATTGTTTAGAATTAGAGATGATTATCCGCAAATTGATTGATGGTGAGTCAAGAACAGAGTACATGCAGTAGATTAACCATAATATAAGCCATTTTAAACAAGGTTTAAAAAGCAGATTTAAACTGTGCAGACATATATAAATAGCCATCGCCTACTTCACTGTTGCATACATGCTTTCTAGTAAGGGAGCTGCCCTAAAGAGAGACTCTCAGTTTTAATGACTAGAAAACAGTTAAATAATTTAAAGAATAAAAAAGTAATGAGGCAAACACAAGCAAACTTCCAAAAAAGACAGGTAATCAAGTTGTTGTTTGTTATAATAACAGACGTTGTTTTAGCTTTTTTGGGTTGTGATAGCAAATTCGAATATGAACATTTGGGTATATGCTGAGTGAGTCTGCCATCTGCAGTAATAAGTACTTCCATCTCTGAGCATTCGTGAATTTTGCAGTCATGTTTGTAGGTCTGTTTAAAGGTCCCAAGGAAAAAATCTCACGTTATATACCCTCCATGCATTAAATAGTATTTTTCCAGTGTGAAAGCCTTCATAGTCAGTGCGATCATAATCGCATTGTTTCATTCACTGTAGCAGAGCTATCACACTAATGCAGAGTATTGATAATAGGGAAAACTTCGCATGTGAGGCGGGTTCTATAGGAACGCAGCATTCGCTGCATGATTTTTCTGTAAACCTATAATTTCTCTAACAAAACAAATAATAAGCAAAGCAAAATCTTTGAGTCACTTGAAGATTTATTCTCTGAGATCCTTTAATTCAGGGCAGAAATCATTTACTGAATGATATCTAAACAGGTGCAAAGGTTTGTGTGGTCCTTTAAAGCTTAAGAAAGCTTGGCTTTTTTATTAGTGACTTCAGTATGCTGGAAAAGTTGCAAAAGCTCTGTCAGGGTCAGTGAGAGTGCTAGTAATGTAGTGTAAATTTGTTTTTATGGGTTCTTTCAGTTTGAGAAGTAATGTCATAAGAAAGAACGGCCATTAATTAAAAAATAATTTTCCATTGCTTTACCTCATAAAATAATGTTTTTTTTCCCTGTTAATCCACTTAATAATAGAAATTTTTTGGATTTATTATAATTGTAAGTAGAATAAGATGGGAGGTTATTTAACCCAGATTGACTTAAACCTAGAGTATAAGACTATAGTTGCCTAGTGGTGAAAAATATCTGGCAAAAAATAAAACAATGGCATTTTTCAAAAACTATATTTCAGAAATATAAAATTAAGATTAATTTCAAATGTTTAACAAAGAGATTGAGAATATAAAATATCACACAAGTGAAATACTTACAGTTGTCTGAGGAAAAAATTAATTCAAATACAAATTTGTGTCTGAGCTCATAGCAGTTAAGCCATGCAAAATGTATAGGATTGTGTTTTCTAGAATAAATATGTGTTCTAAGCCACCAGTCTAAAAATAAAATTAATTATTAGTTATTTCATTTAAACTACTGTTGTGAATAAATGTAAATAAGAGGGAAATTAATATATATTCACATCCATATTGCCTTTCATAGGCATAATGTCATTTATTACTCAAATAGCCCTGTAAAAGTATTATTATTCTCAATTTACGACTAAGGACTGAACTTTTTTTTTTTAAACATGGGCAGGCACTGGGAACTGTACATGGGTCTCTAGCATGGCAGGCGAAAACTCTGCCTGCTGAGCCACCGTGGCCCACCCAAGGACTGAACTTCTTGATCTCAAATAACTTTAACTCACAGGAAAAATGAGTGAAGGACCTGGGAGTTGAAACTAGAGTCCTTGGCTTCTGTCTCCAGGGAGTTTTAAGAAGTTGCATTTAATTATTTAATGTCAATCAGACATCGCTGTGCAGCTTGTGGACAAGTCCTTTTCATTACATGCAGCATCTGCCAGTCTTATGCCAAGATATCTCATATCGAATAATTTTTTCTCAGAAAATAGATAACATTTGTACAGGTTATTTATACATTTAATCTACAGGTAGAGATGGCATAGTGTGAGTCAAGTGCGATTAATAATTTTTAAGGAAATGATTTTCCTAGTGAATAAAAGACATTAAAGAAGGAAAACTGTGTCCTTTGTAATTATGAATATTTGATGAAGCTAACCTAATGAACTTGTTCAGGTATATGCATTCCTGAGCATCTAAGAGTAAAAGCACGTTGAGGAGAAAAGCGAATAGGGACAGTGGTTTACTTAGCAGGAAGTTAGAGAGCCACCATGCTGCGCAACCCCAGGCTGCCTTCCATAAACACTTGGGGTGAGTGGCGCCCCCTGGAGTTGTGCAATACAGAGTTCACATGGCCGTGTGCTAACAATCAGGAATTAATTCAGTAAACACTATAATGTGCACTTCCTTTATGATTTTGATTCTAGGTGTCTATATGCGTTTGAAAGCTAATAAATATATACTCCCCGGAAATGACTAACCCCAAGTACAGAAAAATGCTTTTGTGTTTTAGTAACTATTGTAAACAGTATGTATTTTATTTACGCTTCCCAAAGGTACTTTATTCAGTTCAGAATTTTGTAGGAAAATAAAGTGCATTGTTATTGTTGTATTGAGAATTTTCAATTCTTGATATGGATAATAGTTTTATATTTGAGGTTTGAAGGCCAGAATGCAAAACATATAAACAATATTATTTTCAAAAAGGTCGTGATTTAACTAGCAAACTTATTTTCATTTTTCTCATATTTAGTTTGGGATATTTAATTGTAAATTTCCCTGATTAAATTAAATCTTAGATTTTATTAAGGCAAGATTCTCATCGAGATTTTAAGCATATAAAGTGCAGGATCATCCCCAAATGAAAACACTATTAGTTAGAAAATGGTTTAGGGAAACTGCAGACCTTGTTGCATGTCTCTGAACCGGCTCCCTAACCTGAAGTCCACATTCTGATCCTGTCCAAACCTCTGTGCCAACAGCTGGGTTCCTAACTTCCCTCTCATCTAAATCAGGTCTTCGCCATAGGGTTCGAATAATGGACATGCTCTCAGGTAAGTGCTCCAGGCATGACCAGTTAAAGACCAGACTTACAGCGCTCGCTCAAAAATAATAGGGAGAAAATATGTTAAAATCAAATATTATGACTAGAACAGTCTCATCTGTCATGGTTTCTCTTGAAACCTTCAGATATTCCCCCACCCGGTGCTTTCAGCACTGGCCCTCACATGTCAAAGCCAGGCTCCTTCAGTGAGATTACTAACAGAGAGTCAGATTTAAATGTACTTGGATTTTCAGGCAATCCAGCAATGAAAAATGTAGGAAAAAATACTTCTGTGATAACTAGTCCATAGCAACTAAGGGAACTGTTTCCAATGTAACATTGAAACTACAATGAGAATCTTTTCCTCTCGACCCAAGGATGCGTTATCTGAAGGACAGTAAATCTTTAAATGGCAATTTTTTATACATCCATACTGTCCAAGTTGATTCCTATCCCTTTAATACTCTGTACCATACATTACTAAGATTATTAGGAAAAACAAAGGGGATATTTCCACCTATTTCAAACTGAAGTGGAACAATAAGTTTCAGACTATTCAGACAAATGAATTCTTCATCCTTTTTGATATTACATGATGAAACATTTTTGACCTCAAATAGTTAACTATAAAATATATGTATATTAAACATCTTGTCTCATTCCATCATTTTACTTTGCTACTTAGGTGGAAATTTAACAAGTGACATTTGTGAGGTGGGCAAATTAAGAGATTTAAAAATAATTTGAATGAAGTATACCTTGACTTTCCCATAAAAAGATGCAGTGATGGAAATAGGTACCAGGTTTTTTTTTCTGTTTTAATGGTTTATGATGCAGTTTTCATTTAGAAAGCATTAATAGAAATTTTTTCGAACATGAATATTAAATACGTGGAATTGTTTCCAAATAAGAAAAGTATTAGTAATAATATAACCTAAAATATATATATTTCAATTTGGAATTTAGCAGTATTTTCCAAATGTTATGTTTCAAATTTGGTTAAATTTTCGAAAGTAGGGAAATACTTATTTCCAAATTGGTTTAAGTGTTTTAAGTATATTTAAAAAATAATGGCTTATCAGAAGTTATTATATGTTAGATCATGTTCCCATTTGTTTATTTACTTAAAGCATGTGATTGAATGTATCAAGATTTGTAGACATTATACAATATTAAAATTTATGATAGTGTCACTGATATAACTTAAAAGAAGCATTAATCTTTTCCTAGATTTTGTAATTTAAATCTATTCTCTATGTCTAGAAGTTATTTAAAATTAAGAGAAAACATAATCAGTTGTTTTGGCAACAATCATTTGGATCTGCATTACTGATTTGATAGACCTTTTAAAAGTTAACAATAAAATAAAAAGTAAAGGATAAGAAATATTTCACAGTATGTGCACTTTATAAGATCCTTTTTTTTTTCCCATAGAGTCAGTCATTCTGGGGAAAACCAAAATGATCTACTATTAATAATAATTAGTAAATCAGATATATATATATATATATATATATATATATATCTCCATATGTATGTATCTCCATTAGTAGACCAGTTAATATTTGCTTCATAAAGCCATGTTAATTTGCTGACTGAAGTTTGTTAACATGGAAATTATACTTTCTTTGTTTGACTATAATCCTTAAAGTTACATTTTTAATGTCATTCCAGACCCGCCCTGCCAGACGGAGCTCAGCAGTATTCAGAAGAGGCGAGGGGCAGCAAAGCCCCTAGGTGAGCCATACATCACTCTTCTGAAGCCTTTATAATTTACATAAATAACCCCAGGGAAACAGCAGCATAAAATCAATATTAATCCAGCACATATAGACTGCACTGAATTTCAGCAACAAAATTTATGAAGTTTTTGAAAGCCATTAAACTTACTTTTATTACATTACCCATTGAAAGATATTATGTCGGTTTTATTACCCTAATATAATTTTCATTTCGAAAGTGATAGAGTAAAAAAGGGATTTAAGCAATATAAAGTTAAAGCATCAGCAAAAACTTCAATTTAAATTCTGTTGTTAACAATTGAGGAATTGATGGGAAAAATATATTTGATATTGAGAGCAAGTACTTGTAGAGATGGAGTGAAAGCATGCCCTGAGATCCTCAGCGAAATCTGAAGACATTTTATTGTTTTCAGCAGGATTTTTAGCTAACTTACTTGTAACATGTAAATATATGGATACAAAGATACATGGATAGAGAGAAAACTAGATGGACAGATGGTAGATGTATAGGAAATAGATAATTCCAAGTTTCATCAAAAACTTGAAATATTTGAATGTGTCTTCCAATATGTTATTAAAACATTAAATTTGATTATTTTTGCATTCTTATAAATTCGTACATTTTAAACTTTTTCTTTTAAATTCACAGAAACATTGCAAAGATTGTACTTTATTTCCATATATATATTTAACCCGCCTTCCTCTGAAGTTAGTGTCTTACCGCATACCAAACAGCCATGATACCTTTATCAAAATTAAGAAATTTACCTTACTAAATTAACTAAATTATGGGCTTTATTTGCATTTCATGGGTTTTCCCATTGATGTCTTTTTGTCCAGTTCAGGATCCATTCCAAGACACCATATATACAATGTTTTTCCTGTATATTGCCATACCTATGTACTTCAAAGAACATAATTTTACAAATTTCTGGATCCTATTAACTGTATTATATTGTATGTGCTAAATTCATGTTTACAATGTTGCATGTTTCAATGAAACTATTATTCATACAGCTTGAAATTCCTCAGTTCAGTCCTCAGTATGCACAATTAAGAGCCCAATGGTTTAATATAAACCATCTTTTGAAGTACAAAATTACCAATGATTAAAGCTACAATGTATCATGCTTGGGCTTAACTCTGTTTTAAGATGTCTGAAGTATTACAGCTGACAAGTGTAAATAATGCACCCTCAGGAAGTTTCCTTTGTTTAAACACATTGAAGTTTAGCCCTGTGCAAAGAGAAAAGCCATTCAAATTCAGATGAAAAATACTTCAGTTTTGATCAAATTCTATTAGTGACAAAATCTATTTAAATTTATACTTTGATTATTGGAAGTTTCCCAGAAAAAAAAATAGTGCTCATTTGGGAAGAGTCACCTTTATTCTCCCTAATTGATGTAATAAATCCTGCTTCCTCTCATTTGGTCAGGATGGCAGTGGTTTCTGTAAATAGAGCAGCTGTCACACTGTGTCCCACCTTCTGGCTCATGCTGGTTGACCCCTGTGTCCTAGTGTGATGAATAGCACTTTCTCTTTCAACATGCACTAGTGTAAATGATAAATTATGTGGTCACACATGCACGATGACATCTTCAACTAAAAAATATCAAAACGTGGCAGTGTTTTTGAGACATAGAGATGAGAGAGTTGAAATTATTCCTTCTTTGAGGTGGCCTTAAATCCACAAAAGATATTCTTTAGTTTTTCATATTGGTGAATTGTGTCTACCTCACTGAAATCCAAATAAATTGCATACCATTCAAATCAACTACAAAAGTAAACTAAATCGGTTACTTATATAGCCAATTTTCAAACTTTTTGAAAGGGTAAAATAATGACCCCATGTGGTTACAAGATGAATGAAAGAGCCTCATATTTTATTCATTTTCTCGTTCACTTTTTCTTTCAGTGAATAGCTATAATGTGTGTGGTCACAAGACAAAATGTTCAGGAAGGACAAAATTTCTAAATCTTCTAGCTTACGTCCTAGTGGTGCAGTGTTTCTTGACAACTGTGAGCTCACTTCTAAGTTACTAGACATTTGCAATTAGCAAAGCACCAGGTAATGTGTTAGATTTTATAAATATACACATGGATATCTATCGTGAATAGCTGATGGGGTTTAGGAGGTAAAAGTCAGGAGACTCACTTACCTGTCCCTAAACACTGAGGGCATTACAGCCTGGTGGAGACAGCACACCAGGACGCATCTGGCACACCCACGTTAACTATATATTATTATGTAATTTTATATATATATAATATATATATGATGGGAGACACGCATCAGGGAACCTCCACGGAAGGAGCAGTCTGCACATGGTAGATCCTATTTAAGATAGTTTTAAGATGGAAAAGGGAAAGAAGAAGGATTCCTGTTGAGAGAGAAGATGTATAAAGACCAGGAACATTTAATTTAGGGCAAACAGAGAGTTAGATGTGGAACGAGCTGGGAATATGGGAATGAAAATTTGGGGGAAGGAGGCTAGGAAGTGTAAGGTAGCCTGACCAGCAGGGTCTGGTTCACCATGCTGACTGGCCTGGATGAGCTCTCATGGGCATAGCAGTAATACCGTTCTAATTCTCTGGTATCCCTCCAAACCAGCATGTTTTACAGAGTGGGAACAGGTCAGAAAGGTACTGACAAGGCGAGCTCCCTGACAGCCGAGGCTGCCCTTCCGTGGTCCATGCGTCACAAGCACATGGCCTGAAATGCAGGGCGTCAGAACCCCTGGGTCTGGGATGAATTAATGCTGCTCGAAAGGGCGCGACGTGGGGCATCTTTCCGCAGGGCAGTACACCCCTCTGTGCGACGACGACGGCTACTACCAACCAGTGCAGTGCCACGGCACGGTCGGCCAGTGCTGGTGTGTGGACAGATACGGGAACGAGGTCGCTGGATCCAGGAAGAGCGGTGCTGCCGACTGTGGTGAGGAAAAGGGTTACTCACTCAGCGAATCCCCGAGCACGTCCAGGTCTTCCCTGGTGGTTGCAGTGCTGGCCGAAGGCCCGCTCTGCACAGACTGTGCCACACGCTTGGGTGCAGAGGCAGAAAGACGTGCCGCGAGCACATGCAAAGCCTGGGCGGACAGTGGGTGGGGTTTTCCAGTGTAGGTGATGTGAGGGAAAATAACTAAAAGCCAGATTCTTTTTCCTACTTCAAATACAGAAAGGATGTTAATAAAATAAGTGCTATCCTTTTCCCCACGTAAGGCAGACCCTTTTCATCCACTCTGCTCCTGCTCAGCCACCCTAGCACGTGCCGTGTTCCCTGACAGCCCATTCAGTCCATACCTGTGGAGAGGGTGAATTCGCGAACACGGAAGTTTGCCATCCAAAGAAAAGCAATCCTTTTTAAAGTAAAGAACCATAATTTGCAGCTATGTTTCCTTACATCTCCTTAAAATGTAGTTTCTTAATTGTTGATGGGTAATTATCTGAATATTCTAACTTTCTATGAGCATGCATGTTCATTCATATACCTAAAATATGATAGTTAACTTTAGCAACACTCATGCATTTTATACTTTTAAATGTGGGATCATGTCTTGCTTCATAAAATATTTTCCCACAATGCAAATTTCAAATCAGAATTTTTGCATATATTAAGGAGAGTTTTCATGACAAAGGCATCTAGCTGTACATACACATGCACACATACCAAGAATTAATGGATTATGTCTCAACTAATAAAAATGACTAAATATGAAAATATAACTAGTCATGAATTTTTAGAAAATGTTTAGATGTCTCCTTCATGCATTCTGTAGACTAAGATTATATAGAAAAGGATAAATGGTAAAAATGTAAATAATCTCACTTAATGCTAAATAACTGTTCTGTATTTATTTATTTCATGGCATTTTAATGGCTTGGTTTCGAAGCTCTTACCCAGCTAGCCAGTGTCACTGAACTTAAGTAGGAAAAGGTCATATCCAATCACTACCAAAAAGGAACCTTTAACATGCAGAAAACATATTTTTGTAATAATATGTAGTTTGAAGTTCTTGCATTATTACTTGCTTCAGTTATCAGTGATAACAATCATGGGTAAAGTATAATTTTAAAGTTGTAAATGAAAATTCATAGAAATGTATTCTATAAGTGCATAGGGAAACTGTTTATAAAATATGGATTTCCTATGAGTTTTCTTAGCATGTTGTAATTATTTAAAAAATACATAAAGTTAGTGAATATAGATAATATTGTCATTACAGAAGATACGAATTTCAGCATGCTATGTTATGACAGTAATAACTTCTGTAAACATTGAATTGCATGAATGCAGTGTTTTAATTAGCTACCAAAGAATTACAAGACAAAAATGTTAAAAGGGTAAAAAATACAGTCACACTAACATTGGAGGGTTTAAAAGTCACCTCACGCTAAGAGGCATGTATGTTCTTGCCTGCATGGATACTAATGGCTCTTTCTTAAATACTGAAAAATATTTTTCAACTGTCCTCATCAGTTGCACTGCACAAAACCGCCGCCTGCTCATGGCTTAAAGCGCACGGGTTTGTGTCGCGGTCCTGCGCGCAGACGGCCAGCCGCAGCGCAGCTGGGCTGACACAGCAGGCTGTGGCCGCGCCCCCCTCCCTGAGGTGGAGGGACCCCATTTCTGGCGCTTCCTCCCTCGGGTCCCCGCCTCCCTCGCTCACATCCCCTTCCTGCGCCTTCGAAGTGGCGTTTCTCTGGCCTGCCAAGGTCGCCTCCCGCTCTGGCCTGAGGAAGCTTTCCTGGCTTTAGGGGCGCGAGTTTGTGCTGGCCCTCGGGGACGGCTCGCAGAGCCGCCTGCCTGTCCAGTCTCCCTCCACTCGCGTGTGCACAGGTTGCGGCCTGGCGTGGGCGCGTGGGGCAGGGGCTGGTCATCGGGGCTGGGCCCGGGTCCCCCGTGCGGCGCAGGGACGGCCCTGGCCTGCGACCTGTGGGGACAGGACTCTCCGTGCCCCCGCGGCCGGCCAGCACGCTCTCCAAGGCTCTTCAAGGCTGTCCCTGCGCCGCTCCCTCACTTCCACCCGCGGGTTCTCTGTCTCCGTGGGCACCTCCACTTCCACCCAGTAACGTCGTGCTCATTCGTTCACAGCTGCAGACGCTGAGGCCTCGGGGGACGCGGCCAGCGGAGACGGCCGCGCGGGGCGCGACGAGGAGGGCGAGGAGGACGGAGAAGGCGAGAACCGCGGCCTGTCGACCGGGCCAGAGGAGGCCGCGGGCGACGACGAGGAAGGAGGGGACGACGATGGCGACGGCGACGCGCTCCTCTGACAGGAGCCCCGCCGGTGAGCGCAGATGTCGGGCTGTGGGGTGGGGGAGCGCGGAGCCCTCCCCCTCCTCCTCCCCCTCCTCCTCCCCTCCTCCCCC
>PVIY010041998.1:0-21247 GCA_004026745.1 Myrmecophaga tridactyla | reverse complement strand
AGAAAGTTCCCATGTTTGGCCTCTAAATAACATATGAGTAATTGAGAGATTTATTTTCAATGATTGGATAGGCTGGATGAGCATGTCTTGAAAAAAAAAGCCTAAGAGGAATAGCTGATTAAACAGAAAGTTTATTCTCATGAGTTACATATTTATGAGACACAAATGTGCTTATGATAGCTGATATAACTATTGTCTGGATGTAATTGATAGTATTACTGAAGATAAATATCCTGGGTGGAATTAAATGAATCATTTTATGGTTTTGCATACATTTTTGAGAACATATTAGGATCATAGCTTAATATTTTAGTTTCATTTTGCTTTCTTCTCTCTTGTGTCATTTGTGTTTCTTTGAGGCACTAGAAAAATATCAGTACTGGAAGTTAATTTCAAGCAGTCTAGTAAAACCATGAAGATATGTGGGGCTTAGATATTCTAGAGAATTCTAAGGCTAGATGTCAAACAAAACATATAGAAATGTTTAGAAAGATGGTCAACTATTGTAATTGCTTGGGAAAGACAATTCGAGAGTTCAAAAAGTTTGTAGGAAAAGTGATTACAGTTTACAGGACGGTATCAGAGAGGAGAGAGAGGCAGAAATAAAGCTCCAGACACAGAGGGTAAACCTTGAGTGTTTAGGAGTGTAGGAGATAGGATTAACATGAGACCTGTGGAACTAGTTGGGAGTAGATGGCATTAGGGTGGTGGTGGCAGTAAACTGCTTTATGTTATCTGATTTATGTAGAACAGTCTGGGAGGAAGAATGTTTGTTTACTCCAAATGGTTATTTTAAGTTGAAGGAAGAGCACTGAGAGATAAGAACTTTGTTCCCTCAGGAAATGCATGCACGCCTTTTGTCATCCTGCAGTGTATAAGCAGGATCTGGTTAAGAATAAAATTGTCTGATGTCTGTTGTTTGTTAAAGTTAAGCTTCAGACCCTCTGAACCCGTCTGTGTCTTTCTTTCTTTTCTGTCATTCCTTAATATCCTTCGATCTCCATTTCATAGGAAGCAACATAGGAGTGTTAATCCACATGTGCATCTGAGGAAGCTTCCCAAGGCCAGGAAAAGAACCACCCAAAAGAATTAGATAGACCAGTGCCAGGTACTTGTAAAAGCTGGGATGGTGCTTGTTCCCACCAGTCAGACTGAAAACCTTTATATTTCAAAGGGCTTAAAGTACAGTGTTCAGAAGGATCTTGTCTCTGGAGTGGGATATAATTAACCCTAGAGTAAACACCACTTTCATACTGATAACAAAACATAAATGGAAGTCCTGAAAGGATCAAACTGTTTCTACATAACTTGACTATATTCTAGAACAACCTCAAAGATATTTATAAGAATATAAAAATATTGAACACCTAACAAGCAAACTTCATGGTTACCAGCCAATCGAAAATTATGATGCAGGAAAATATGGCATATAGTGATGAGAAAAATCAACCAACCAAGAGTAATCCAGAATACACATAAATGATAGAGTTAAGAGATAAAGATATTTAAACAGTTACATAACTAAATTCTATATGCTCAAAAAGTTAGAGACATACCAGAAACTTTAAAAAGACCTAAATTGAACTTTTGGAAGTGAAAACTGCATTGTAAGGAATTAATATCACTTAAATATTGCAGAAAAAAAAAGATTGATGAGCTTTAAACAAAGATAAAAATAAGAATTAAAAAAAAAATTAGAGCCCCATTGAGCAGTAGGATCGCTTCAAGAGGCCTGGTATATGTGACTCTGGAGTCCTGAAATATGAATTGTCCCCTTGCATCTATTTTGATACTTTTTTTTGATATTACTGTAGCATATCAGCATTATTATGCCTCCTTTTACATTTTATACATTTTTCCATCCCTAAATTTCAATCATCTATGTCTTTATATATAGATTGTCTTTATAAGCAGCCTAGCATTGATTTTTCTTTCCCCGGGTGCAAAATGTTATTATTTTAATCATTATTATTTGAATCATTTATAGTTGAATCAATTTACACTTCATTTGCTGATATAATTTGGTTTAAATCATCAGTATTATTTTTATTTTGTATTTTCCCCTTCAGGTTTTTTTAACTAGAGAAGTTGTAGTTTTATAGAAAAACCATGCACAAAATACAGAGTTCTATATACCACCCTTGCATGTACACCCTCAGTGTAGCACTCTTGTTACAATTCATGAAAGGAAGGACATTTTTACAGTTGTACTATAAACTATAGTCCATAGATTATATTAGGGTTCACTGTTTGTGTTGTAAAACCCAATGCTTTTTAATTTATATTCTAGTAACAGTATATGCAACATAAAATTTCCCCTTTTAACCACATTCAAATATATAATTCAGTGCTGATAATTACAATATAATGTTGCACTACCATCACCTCCATCCATCATTAAAACATTTCCATCAACCCAAAGAGAAACTCTGTACAATTTAAGCATTAACTACTAATTCTCCACCCCCACCCCAGCACCTGGTGGTAACATATATTCTAGTTTTGGAGTCTATGAGCTTGCTTATTCCATTCATTTGAATTGAGTGAAATAATACAATATTGGGCCTTTTTATCTGGCTTATTTCGCTACACATGATGTTTTCAATGTTCATCCGTGTTGTTGCATATATTAGAATTTCATTCATTTTTACAGTTGAATAATATTCCATTGTGTATATATTATACATAACATACTATATATATATATATTTATCCAAATACTGTCCACCTTCTGATGATTGTGAATGATACCACTATGAATATCAGTGTGTATTATGAGTATCAGTGTGCAAATATCAGTTCCAGTCCCTGCTTTCAATTCTTTGCAGATATACCTAGAATTGGGATTGCTGGGTCATTAAGTAATTCTATACTTTTGTTCCTGAGGAATTTACCAGACTCTCTTCCACAGCAACTGCTGTTTATTGTTTGTAAGGAGTGTTTCTTTTCCTCCACAACCTCTCTAACACTTGTAATTTCCAGGTTTATTTTTTTTATTAGTAGCCATTCTAGTGGGTGTGAATTGGTATCTCATGGTGGCTTTGATTTGCATTTTCTATTAGCCAGTGATGTTGAGTATATTTTCATGTGTTTTTTAGCCATTTGTATATCTTCATTGGGGAAATGTCTATTAAAGTCTTTTGCCTATTTTTGAATTGGACTGTTTATCTTTTTGATGATGAGTTGTAGAATTTCTTTATATGTTCTGGGTATTAAACTTCTATTGGATATGTGGCTTCCAAATATTTTCTTCTATTGTGTAGATTGTCTTTTCATTTTCATGATAAAGTCCTTTGATGTGCAAATGTTTTTCATTTTAATAAGGTCCCTTTTTTTTTCTTTTGTTGCTTGTCTAAGAAATCATCACCTAACACAAGGTCCTGATTATGCTTCCCTATGCTTTCTTCCAGTAGTTTGATAGTTACACCTCTTATATTTAGGTCTTGGATCCATTTTGAGTTTATTTTTGCATAAGTTGGGATGTGGGGGTCCTCCTGCTTTTTTTGCAAATGGAGATCCAGTTTTCCCAGAACCATTTTTTGAAGAGACTGTTCTTTCCCAGTTGAGTGGTCTTTGCCACCTTGTGAAAAATCAGTTGGCTATAAATGTGATGGTAGATTTCTGAGCTCTCCATTCTATTTCATTGGTCTATATCTCTGTGTTTATGCTAGTACTATACTGATTTGATAAGTTTCAAGATCATTGGAAAGTGTGAGTCCTCCAGCTTCATCCTTTTATTGAAGATGGATTTAGCTATTCTTGGTCCCTTATGCTTCTGTATAAATTTGATGATTGGCTTTTCCATTTCTGTAAAAAAAAGGTTGATGGATTTTCAATTTTGATTCATTGAATCTAAATTACTTTGGGTGGAATTAACATCATATGTCAATTGACATATTAGTCTTCTAATTCATGAACATGACATCCCCTTCCACTTATTTAGGTCTTCTTTGATATCTCCTAGCAGGTTTTAATAGATTTCTGAATATGAGTCCATTACATCCTGGTTTGATTTATTCCTAAATATTTGATTCTTTTAGTTGTTATTGCACATTTTTTCTTGATTTCTTCTTCAGATTGTTCATTACTAATATATAGAAACTCTACTGATTGTTGCATGCTGATCTTGTACCCACCACTTTGCTAAATTCTTCGATTAGTTTCAGTGGCTTTGTTGACAACTTTTCAGCATTTTCTGTATTTAGAATCATATTGTCTTCAAACAGGAAAAGTTTTATTTCTTCCTTTCCCATTTGGATCCTTTTATTTCTTTCTATTGCCTACTTGCTCTGCCTAGAAGTTCCAGAACCATGTTAAATAACAGTGAATGCACCCTTATCTTATTCCTGATCTTAGAGGCCAACCTTTCAGTCCTTCACCATTGAGTATAATGTCAATGGTGGATTTTTCATATATGACTTTTATCACGTTTGAGAAAGGTTCCTATTATTCCTAGTTTTCGAAGTGTTTTTAATAAAGAAGGTACTGGATTTTGTTAAATGCCTTTTCTGCAACAATTGAAATGGTTATGTTGGTTATTTTTCTTCATTCTGTTAATGTGGTATATGATATTAATAGATTTTCTGTTGCTGAACCACCTTTGCACACCTGGGATGAATCTCACTTGATCAAAATGTAAGTCTTTTGATGTGCTGTTGGATTGAGTTTGTTAGTATTCCCATTGCTTCAGGATATTTCCTTACTTCCCAAGTGATTTCTTCTTTGGCCTATATGTTGTTTAAGAGCATCTTGTTTATTTTCCACATATTTGTGAGTTTTCCAGGTCTCCCTTTGTTATCAAACGCTACCATTAGTCCATTGTGGACAGAAAAAATACATTGTGTGATGCCAAAATTTTGGAATTTATTGAGTCTTGTTTGTGACCGAACATATGGTCTATCACTGGAGAATGTTCTGTATGCACTAGAGAAGAATGCTTATTCTGTTGCTATTGTAAGAAATGTTCTATATTTCTTATATATCTTTGGTCTAACTGGTTTAGAGTATCATTCAGGGCTTCTATTTCTTTATTGGTCTTCTGTCTGGATGTTCTATTCATTATTGAAAGTGGCATATTGAAATCTCCCACTATCAATATAGAACATCTAGTTCTCCCTTCATCAATATTTGCTTCATATATTAAGGGACTCTGCTGTTAGATGTACATATTTTATAACTGTTTGGTATTCTTGATGAATTTACTCCTTTATCAGTATATCATAACTTTCTTTGTCCCTTATAACAGTTTTTTACTTAAAGTCTATTGTTTCTGATATTAGTATAACTACTCCTTTCACTTTTAATCTACTTATGTCTTCAAACTTAAGGTGAGTCTTCTAAATAGCATGTGCTTAGTTCATATTTTTTTGTCTTCTTCCAATCTCTGTCTTTTGATTGGAGAGGTTCAAGGAATTCAGGTCCTTATCATAGATAGAACAGATATCCACCAAACCTTTATTGATAGCTCCTGGTTTGGAGGAATGTGCTAGGAATGGTTACGAGGCATAGGGGGAAATCACAAGAAAGTAGAGATGGAGAGAGGGCTGGTGAAAAGGGGAGTTCAGAGTGTGTTTTTCTGTGATCAATGGACTGTAACTTCCATTCAGTCTTAAAGAAAGTTACTCTTCTTTGAAGAAAGAATGGTTTTGGTTTCTGGGACAATAGACCTATTCACAGATGTCAATTTTCTGACATCTGATGCAGTTTTCTAAGGCCTAGTTCCAGCATGAACATAAATATATTGTTTAGAGGAATTTTCACCTCAGAAGTCTGAAAAAATCAAGACTAGTACATTAAGAAATGTAATATGTCTTTATTCCTTTCCAGGCTGCACAACCACTGTGGCTGGTCCCTCTTCTACAAAGGCTCAGAATTTCAGCAAGTCTGTCAAAAAAAAAAAAAAAAAACCCAAGAAATAAATGGTAATTTCTGCTTGGGTTGGCTCCTCAGTTTCAACTTTTGCTTCTAGCCATACCTTCTCCCCCATGTTCGGTGGCAGGATATGGGCAGATAAGATTGACTTATGCTCCTTTTGGGAAACCTGATGCTTCTCTGAGACTTGGGTTTGATTTTTTATCAGCCAAACCTTCGCCTTGCAGGGATGAAGCTCAACATCAAAGCTGAAATAGTAACATCCAGACACCCTGCAGGTAAAGACTCCCATGGCCCGCTTCAAGTCCCTCTGGGCATTGGACAGAACACCTGTGAAGACAACAGCCTGCCCAGCTTCCCAGTGAAGGCTGACTTTTCTTTTTGGGAGCAGGGGCATTGTGTTGGTCTGCCTAGCAGTCCCATAAATCCCTTGTACACCGTGGCCCCAGGTGGCCCTAGGAAGAACAATTAATGAGAAGCTAGCATCTCAGTGAATTCTTTTAGCCACTCAGAATTCATTTGATTTCAGGGCTTTGAAATCATACAAGATAGTTTTGAGACATACTGATTTCCCATTTTATTTTTTATGGCTCTTACTATCTGGAGTTATGATATCAGCTTCAGTTTCCTCCGCTTCTAACAGAGACCTCAGAGAACAACATACCTTTTTACTACTGCATCTTTTTACTACTACATCTTGGTCCATATATTTACCTTTCCACAGATAACATATTCCAAGTATATCACATATTCTTGGCTTGACCACGACCATTTCTGTACCTATAGGGTTATAATTATTGGCTCCTTCTCTGAGCTTTAAGGCTTTGGAGGTTTTCCCCAAGTTTCTCTGATTTCTCACTAAATCCACTACTCCTGCCAGTTCTTTTTGTTGCCCAATAAATATAGCAAGCAGTGATCAGGGTATCAGTTCAACACTATCTCCCCATTGTAAACTAATTGTAAGAAACATTGTTTTGTTACTATAGCATCATTTTTAAAACATGAGTTTTAAAAGTGAGTGTGAATTGAGAAAACCTTCTCGACCAAAAAGGGGAAGAGTGAAATGAGACAAAGTGTCAATGGCTGAGAGATTCCAAACAGAGTCGAGAGGTTATCCTGGAGGTTATTCTTATGCATTAAATAAATATCACCTTGTTAGCCAAGATGTAATGGAGAGGCTGGAGGGAACTGCCTGAGAATGTAGAGCTGTGTTCCAGTAGCCATGTTTCTCGAAGATGATTGTATAATGATATAGCTTTCACAGTGTGACTGTGTGATTGTGAAAACCTTGTGTCTGATGCTCCTTTTTACCTTATCAACAGATGAGTAAAACATATGGAATAAAAATAAATAATAGGGGGAGCAAACATTAAAATAAACTTAGATTGAAATGCTCGTGATCAATGAAAGGGAGGGGTAAGGGGTATGGTATGTATGAATCTTTTTCTGTTGTCTTTTTATTTCTTTTTCTGATTGTGCAAATGTTCCAAGAAATGATCATGATGATGAATATGAAACTATGTAATGTTATTGTGAATTACTGATTATATTTGTAGAACGGAATGATTATGTTAGGATTGTTTGTGTTTCTTTGTTGTCACATTTTTTAAATTTAAAAATTAATAAAAAAGAGTATAAAAATTAAATTATATAAACCTACTATTAAATAATGATTAAAAATAATGGTACTTAAAACTTGCTGATTATTTATTACCTTTTCCTGTTACCTGGAAATTATACAACACATATATGTATATTTGTTATTGACATCACCTCCCAAATCTGTGCTCAATGATGTCATGTCAGTAGCTTGAAATAGGCTGTGGCAGGGTATTTGTACTTCCGAAATCGACAAATGCTGCCCAGTTGGGATGTAATTTATTGTTTTGTTGATTGTCTAGACTTAAGAAAATAATGGAAAACATGTTCAATAAAGACTAAACTTAAAAGTCGATTGCATCTAAAAAAAAATCTTTTGTATTTATAACCATCACATTGTAAATAGCACAAAAATGAGGAACAGTTCTTCTAGCATGTGCTGGTTTAAAAGTGTTGTGTACCCCAGAAAAGCTATGTTCTTTAACTTTCATTCAATATTGTTAGTGGGATCTTTTTGATTAAGTTGTTTCCATGGAGATGTGACTCACCCAATTGTGGGTGGGACCTATTGTTTAGGTGGTTTCTGTGGAGATATGTCTCCACCCACTCAAGCTTGGGTCACTTACTGAAGTCCTTTAAGAGGGAGCATTTTGGAAAATGCTTTAGAGTTGACACAGACAAGAGACCTTTGGAGATGCCCCTGGGGGAGCTATTTTGGAACTGTAAGCCAGGAGAGAAAGCTAGCTGATGTCGCTGTGTGCCTTCCCAGCTGACAGAGAAACCCTGAACATCATCAGCCTTTCTTGAGTTAAGGTATCTTTCTTTGAATGCCTCAGCTTGGATACTGTTATGGCCTTAGAACTGTAAACTTGCAACTTAATAAATTCCCTTTTTGAAAACCATTCCATTTCTGGTGTATCACATTCCAGTGGCTTTAGCAAACCAATACACAGTATCTGAGAGCAATTATCCAATTTAAGAAAGAAGTTTCTCATGTCATTGACAAATGAATGAAGTTCCTTCATTTTTTCACTTTTGTTTTACTCATTAATGCAAAACAAAAAATCAACTGACATTCATGTAGGAATTACACTTGTCAGTTGCAAACTTACATTGTCTAGAGATAGAAGAATTAAGTTAAAAAAACCAATGAAAGCATTCTGGGAGATTCAAGTGACCTAAGAAGTTTGCAATAAAGAGTCTTGTATATTAAAAAAAAAAAAGTGGGTGTGAGTCACATATCATATTCTAGCTGTGTGATCTTGTCCAGTTACTTAAACTTTCTAAGTCTCTGTTTCATAAAGCTCAAAAGTGAAAAAAAACATACCTTCTCCTAAAATTATTATGAGACCTCAGTGAGATAGTAAGGAAATAATCCAGGTAATTTTACTTACCACAGTATCTGAACAACAACAATCCTAAATGAATATAAACTTTTATTTTATTTCTGTTGGTTTCTAACTGAGATTAGGCTTTCTGCTCCCTCTGAAAATTTAGAAAAATGTAACAGCAAAGGCATATAATTTTGTTCATTGTCCCCTGACTTGGATGAATGCATTTCCTGTGATGGGACTTTCAAAAGATTTTTGATCTAGTCATTTTTTTTTGAGTCTCAGTCTTTTATCTGGTGATAAGTGAGAAAACAGTTTGCCAAATATTTAGCCTCTTGAACCATAGGCAGAACACCTCTTTGATATCCAGTAACTATAACTTTAAAAACAAGAGAACCCTCACAAACATATAACCTTCTCTGAGAAGCTTGTCTGGCCCAGCCTCACTCAAATGCAGGCAGGTAAATTCACTTCTGAGTCAACCTTCAAAGGGGAGTAGGATACCTTTAGGTCTTCACCACCAGTGAGATGGGGGTATAAGATGAACCTGGTATTGGCCAGTTTATGTGGCGAATTCTATTCCTCTGTTGGGGCTTTCTACCATGCAAAAGTAACCCAGATAACCCAGATCCAGAATTCTGCTGTTCCAAGTATTAACTCTGCTTCAGAGCCCTTCTTAACATCGCTTCTGTCTATAAACCAGACTCCTCATATATAAAATTGTGAGCCCAGAAAGAAGTTGGCTTTTATTTTCTCAACTGGATTTATGATTTAGGCTGATGATTACTTTTCAGATGATCATTTTCTCCAGATTCTAAGACCATGATGATGGTGATATTCCCAACCAAAGAAAAAAAGAAAAAGAACAATTCAAGCCAGAAAAACTTATTTTTTTACCTGGTCTACCAGAAGGTCCCATCTCTCCTGGGGGTCCCGTAGATCATGGAGGCCCAGCACATTCTACTTGCTCAATTACCACAGTTAATACAGATACGGCCAATATCCAGAGAACTAGAATGTAAAAATAAAAGGGAGTTATTTGGGAGTAGAAACTGCGTTGTCAGTAGAATTGTAGCCTGTCCTAGAAAAAGATCATTCATTGACTTTAAAAATAACCACATCAAATTTCAAGTAGCAGTTTGCTGATTTATTTAGCAAGTTAATTTGTTGAACTTCCGTACTTTCTTTGATTTGTCTTTCCACTCATCATAGTGTAGCATACACTTTTTTAAAAGAGTTTCTCCATTCTGTACTGTGAATACTTGTATTCATTTATCTTTCAAAACATGGTTATTTGTGCATGTCTATTGAATGATTAGATTATTTATAATCATAGGAAAATAATATTTTGAAGTTTCAGGTGAGTTTGGTACTATGATGAACATATTGGTTCATGAAATACTCATAGCCATCCAAGGAAGAAGGTCTTAGCAGTCTTTTACAGATGAGAGATTTCATATGCAGAGTGGTGATCTGACTTTTGGAAAGACAGATTTCTAGTAAGAGGCAGAGATATGATTTGAATACATTTTGTCTGTGGCAGGAGTTAGGAAATATGGAAGAAATGTGATATAGATAAGAAAAAGAAACAGTAGGATAGAAGGCACAACTTTCATTAATTGACTGGGCTGTCAGGGGAAAATGGTCAAGACCTGGACCTTTGAAGGTGGCAAAGCAGAAAAATGCCCTCCTAGAACAGCTTTAGTGGAGTGCTGTAATATTGTACTATTCTCGAATGAGTGAAAGAGTAGATATCCTGAGTCCCTGCCTTCTCACCTCCTTAAACTCTCACACTTGGCTTTTCCTTTTTTCCCCTTAACCAAATAGTAGTATGGGAGCTCACAGAAAGGGAGAGGCCTGGGTTATGTACCATTCACTCTAGTGTTTCTCCTTTTCCTCTGAAACATAAATCCCCAGGGATGAAAGCCCTGGAGTCTTCAATCCTTTATTAGGGACTCTCTATCTGCTATATCTGTTTGCAAGTCCTTGGATGAAGAGACTATTCCTTCTCATCCTCTGTTAGACTCCCACCTGGTCATTCTCATGTAGAACATCTGTTTCTTTTGGGGGTGCAGTGATCTTGATTGATGAGCGCCTTTATAATCTAGAAACTAAGCCTAAGCATTGGTGTCTTATGTGGTTTCACCCTAGGGAGAATTTATTATATCCTGTGAACTCAACCTTTAAAGTATTATACTTCATTTCTGAACTCCATTCTCCTTCACTCCCTCCCTTCTTCTCTCCATAGAGCTTTTCCACATGGTAAGCTTAGGCTTCTTCTCAACATAGTGAGCTCAAGGGAGTGGTATTATTTGCAGCTCTGAGTTGCAAATATAAGTGTTCCAAGTGACAAGAAGCAGGAAATAGATGCTAAGGCCTCATGAAGCCAGAGGCTGGAAACGGGTATGTCATTTCTGCTATATTCTATTGGTCAAAGCAGTCACAGAGCCTGCCCGGATTCAAGACCCAAATTTTCTTTGGTAGCTGTGTCAAAGAATTTCTGGACATCTTTAACCCAATGCACATTCTCTATACATTCTTTTAGGAAGTTTCCTCTTCAGGTGACTACTCATTCTCCCTTCAGGACCTGAGAATTTCTCTCCTCACATTCTCTTGATATTTTCCTGCTTGTCCACATTTTCCTCAGGGGAACAACCTATTCCTCTCACTCCAGGAAAAAAAAATGATACAAGTTTTTCAATAGCCTTAGACTTTTGTAAATAAAAGCCAATCAAGGAAGTGTCTTGGAAGCAGCTTCTGCTTTCCACATTGCCTTAAACACCCCAAAATACAAAAAAACAGAACACAGTAGAGATATTATAAAAGGGAGAACAATAAATTATCTTAAAAGGATACCCTGACACATACATAATAGAGGTTGAAGAATTTTCCAGGGCAATCTGGACATGATGTGGTGAGAATTAGAGGGATATGAGGAGTAAAGAATATGCTGCTTTGGGAGACTTAAACACATCATAGAAGGACCAGTAAAAACTTTAGAAAGTATCTGAGAACAAGACTCAGTGGAATGAATTTTAATTTGAGTGCTGTGTGTTATACCATATGAGACAGAGGTTATAAAACTTGATCTTCCAAATTAAATCAAGCACAAAATATAAAAACTTTTAATCCAATATTACAGACAATAAAATAATTAAGGAGGTTATGGAGAAAATTAACAGGAGACAATGAGAGTGAACAAGGGGATAAAGATAAAGGAATACAGAAAAAGTGCTTTTAAAGGAAAAACTGTCAAGCAAAGGGAAAGCCACAGTGGCACACATAGGAAAGATGATCAGAGTCAGAGACAGAGATGGCTATAGACAAAAGTAAAGGGGCTCAATAGGTTTTACACTGCTGCTTCATGTGGGTTATAATAACAGCGAGAAGATGGAATGCCGTTCTTCCAATATAAAAACGTGTTTAATTCTCCTAGACATTAAACAGTACACTTACTTGCAAATTTCATAATTTCCCAAGGTATCCTGGATGAAAAGTATTCTGATGGCTGCTTCCTTACCTGTTCTGTTTCTGTTTTTCGGTGATTTCAAAGGTATTGTCAAATTGACATTCCACTGAACATTAACTTTCCTGATTTCACCTGACTTGGGGCTACTGGTCTACTTAGTATTTAATCAGTAGGAAAATTGTGCCAGTTTACACTGAATTTAAAATGTTTTTGTCTATTTATCCTGATGGCCATGACTTATTCTCTTAGTTAATGGACTTTGGAATTTTTTCAGACTTTTAATTTTGAAATTTTCGAACAACATCAAAGTTGTAAAAATAGTAAATAGAATTTCCAAGTACCTTTTATTCAACTTCCCATGATAACATCTTCATTTACTATAGTATAGTCATCAAACTTAGGAAATTGACATTGGCATGATCTACAGACTTTACTCAGATTTCATATGCTTTTATATGCACTTGTAATTTTGATTTTTGTTTGTTTGTTGTCTGAGAATTCTATGAAAATGCCTCACAAGTATAGATGCATATAATAACATCCACAATTAAGGTGAAGATATTTCATCCTCCTAAAGAAACTCCCTTGTATTATCTTTTGAACTCACACCTTCCCCATCTCTAATTCCCATCAACCATTGATCTGCTATCTATCACTATAATTTTATCATTCATATAAAGAATAATATATAAATGTAATCATGCAGTATGTAACCACTTGAGATTGGCTTTTTTTCACCAAGTCCTTAATCTCCTTCTAAGCTGATACATTTATCTGGTAGCTTATGACTTTTATTGCTGAGTAATATTCCCTTGCATGAATGTTCCGAAGTGTGTTTATATGTTCATCAGTTGAAGTACATTTGTGTTATTTCTGGATTTGGGGCTATTACAAATAAAGTTGCTATGAACATCCATGCACAGTTTTTTGTGAACATAAGCCTGTTCTAAGAAACTGTCAAACTGTTTTCCAGAGTGAGGGTACCATTCTACTTTCTCACTAGCATTGTATGAGAACTCCAATTTTTTTTACATCCACACCTACACTTGATACTGTCAGTGTATTTTATTTTACCCCTTTTAATAAAGACTCATCATGGCTTTAATTGCATTCCCTAATGTCTAATGATGTTGAAAATTTTATTTACCATCTATATATCCTTTTTAGTGTAGTGTCTGTTCAAGTCTTTGTCCATTTTCTAATTGGATTTTTTTTGGTTTCTTACTATTGAGTTTTGAGAGTTCTATCTCTGTTCCTGACAAAGGTCATCGGTTGAATATGAAATTTAAAATATTTTCTCACAATCTATGGCTTCTTGTTTCATTCTCCTAACAATGTCATATAGAACAGAGTTTTAAATTGTAATGAAGTCCAATTTATCAATGTTCTCATTTACAAGTCGTGCTTTATGGTGTTGTGTCTAAGAACACTTTGTCTATCCCTAGTTCATGAAGGTTTTCTCTAATACTTTTTTCTAAAATGTTCATATTTTTTTATTTTATGTTTTCCTTATGTCAGACTTACAATCACCCATTTCTTCAAGGAGTCTTTGTCCCTTTAACTAGTGATTGGTTTCTAGAAACCAAAATCTGGACACTAGATGTGCTAATAGCTACTGGAGCAGCATTGCTTTAGGATCCTTAAGTGAATAGAGCTAGGAAATGTATGTTTGTATACTAATCAGTGTATACACACATATTTATAAATATTCCTGTATCTATCAACCATTCTCTCTATATTAAAATAAACATGAATTCATACTGATGTCTCTGACTTACTCCAGCATCACAGGGTTTAACTACCAACTCATGAGAAATGTGTTTCCTGTTATCGATAACTATTTATGTATTTGTTCAACCCTGTAGTTTCCAAATTGCTAAGCTATAGCCCTTGAGTAACAAGTTTACCAAATAGGATTCACTGTTTATGTATAGTTATTCTTATAATTATGCTTACAGTATACTGTCGAATACTATTTTTCAGTTCTTTTTTTTTGTATACCCACTCCTTTCAGTGCTGTTAATCATTTGCAATACAACTGAATATTTATTGATCACCGTATGAATTTCATTCTGGTAACCCCCAACACACATTGATATTTTGCATTTGTTTTTTTTTTCTTTATTAGAGAAGTTGTGGGTTTACAGAAAAATCATGCATAAAAATACAGGATTCCCATATACTACCCCATTACTAACACCTTGTATTGGCGTGGAACATTTATTACAATTGATGATAGCACATTTTATAATTGTACTATTTAAGTCCATGGTTTAACTTAGAGTTCACCATTTGTGTAGTATAGTCCCTTGGATTTTTTATTTTAATTTTTATTCTTTTACCTTATTATAATCTAACATTTCCCCCTTCTAATCATATTCAGATACATACTTCAGTGCTGTTAATTGCATTCACATCGTTGTGCTACCATCAGCAACATCCATTACCAAAACTTTTCCATCATTCCAAACAGGAACCCTGTATATTTCAAGCCTCAACTTTCCATTCTCTATTCCTACCTCATCCCCTGGTAACCTATATTCTAGATTCTGACTCCATGTGTTTGCTTATTCTAACTGTGTCAAATCAGTGAGGTCATACAGTATTTGTCCTTTTACATCTGGCTTATTTCACTCATAATGATATCTTCAAGATTCATCCATGTTATTCCATGTATCAAGACATCATTCTTTTTGTGGTTGAATCTTATTCCATTGTATAAATATATATACCTTGTGTTCTTTATCCATACATTAGTTAATGGGCACTTGGGGTTGGCTCCCTCTTTTTGGGCAATTGTGAATAATGCCATTATAAGTATCATTGTGCAACTATCTGTTTGAGTCCATGCTTTCAATTCTTTGGGGATATAACTAGTAGTTGGATTGTCGGGTCACATGGTAGTTCTATTCTTAGCATTCTGAGGAGCTGCAAACTGTCATCCACAGTGACTGTACCATCTTACATAGCTGCCAGCAATGAATGAGTGGTCTTGTTTCTCTGCGTCCTCTCCAATATTTCTTTTTTTTAATAACAGCCACTCTAGTGGATGTGAAATTGTATCTCATTGTGGTTTTGATTTGCATGTTGAGCATCTTTTCATGTGCTTTCTGGCCATTTGTTTATCTTTGGAGGGAGCCTATTCAAGTCTTTTGCCCCTTTTTTAATTGGGTAGTTTGTCTTTTTGTTGCTGAGTTGAATGATTTCTTTACATATTCTTAATATTAAACCTTTGTTGGATATGTGCTTTCCAAATATGTTCTCCCATTATGTAGGTTGTCTTTTCACATTCATAATAAAGTCCTTTGATGTGCAAAAGTTCTTAGTTTTGATGAGGTCTCATTTATCTATTTTTCCTTCAGTGGTTTGAGCTTTGGTGGGGAGGTCTAAGAAAACATTGCCTAACACAATGTCCTGAAGATGTCCCCTCTGCTCTTCTATTAGTGTGATGGTTATAGCTCTTATGTTTGGTTGTTGGATCCATTTTGAGTTGATTTTTTCATGTGTTGTGAGGTAGGGGTCCTCCTGCTTTTTTTGCAAATAGAGATCCAGTTTTCCCAGAACCATTTGTTGAAGAGACTGTTCTTTCCCAATTGAATGTTCTTTACCACCTTGTCAAAAATCAGCTGGCTATAAATGTGAGGGTGGATTTCTGAGCTCTCAATTCTATTTTATTGGTCTGTATATCCATACTTGTGCAGGACTATGCTGATTTGATTATTACAGCTTTGAATAAGTTTTAAGATCGGGAATTGTGAGTCCTCCAACTTCATTCTTCTTTTTCAAGATGGGTTTAGTTATTTATACCCTTTAGACTTCCATATAAATTTTATTATTGGCTTTTCCATTTCTGCAAAAGAAAGTTGTTGGAATTTTTATTGAGATTGACATCTTAATGATATTTAGTCTTCCAATCCATGAACACAGAATGTCCTTCCATTTATTTAGGTCTTCTTTAATTTCTTTTAGCAATATTTGTAGATTTCTGTGTTCAAGTCCCTTCCATCCTTGATTAGATTTATCCCTATATATTTGATTCTTCATTTATTTGCACTAGATGCTATCATGAGTATTTCTCAGGATGTTCAGTATACAGGATCATAGCATCTACACATATGGAAAGTTTTACTTCTTCCTTTCCAATTTTGTTGCCTTTTATTTCCTTTTCTTTCCCAATTTCTCTGAAAAGAACTTCCAATACAGTGTAGAGTAACAGTGGTGACATTGAGCGTATTTGACTTGTTCCTGTTCTCAATGGGAAAGGTTTCAGTGTTTCACCATTAAGTAAGATGTTAGCTGTGGACTTTTCATATATGCCTTTTTCATGTTGAGAAAGTTTCCTTCTATTCTTAGTGTTCTAAATGTTTTTATCAAGGAGGGTATTGCATTTTGTCAAAAGCCTTTTCTCCACCAATTGAAATGATGGTGTGTTTTTTCCCTTCATTCCCTTAATGTAATGTATTATGTCGATATTATGTTGAACAAGACTTGCAGAGTCTTGGACCAAGGACTGAGTCCTGGAGCTCTCTACTCTACCAACTTCCCTGGTTAATTTTTAAAATTTATTTTAAATTTTTATTTAAAGATTTAGAATAATATCATTCTATCACTTTTGACAGTCATATTCACTTAATCATGTATAATTCTTTTAATATGCTTTTGGACTCGGTTTGTTAGTGTTTCATTGAGGGTGTTCCAACTATATTCATGAGAAATATTGGTCTGCAGTTTGTTTCTTGTGATATCTTTATTTGACTTTGGTATGGGGGGTGATGCTGGCCCCATAGAAGGAATTAGGTAGTTTTCCCTCCTCTTCAATTTTTTGTCAGAGTTTGAGCAGAACTGGAGTTAATTCTTCTCAGAGTGTTGGTAGAATTCCCCTGTGAAGCCATCTATCCTGGACTTACCTTTGTAGGAAGGAATTTGATTACTGATTCTATCGCTTTACTAGAAATTGGTTTTGAGATCTTCTATTTCTTCCTGAGTCAATGGCTAATTTATGTGTTTCTAAGTATATGTCCATTCCATCTATTTTAACTTACTAGGTTATCAGGTTGTCTAATTTATTGCCATTTAATTGTTCATAGTATCCTCTTATAGTCCTTTTTATTTTAGTGAATTTGGTAGTAATGTTGCTCTTTTCATTTCTGATTTTTGTTATTTGGGTCCTGTCTCTTTTTTTCTTTGAAAGTCTAGCGAAATGTTTGCTGATTTTAGTGATTATTTTTTAAAAAGCCAACTTTGGGTTGTATTAATTCTCTCTACTGAATTTTCTGTGTTTTCTATTTCATTTATCTTTACTTTATTCTTTGTTATTTCCTTTCTTCTACTCGTTTTGGGTTTAATTTGCTTTTCTTTTTCTAGTTCTTCCAGTTTTGAGATTAGGTCTCTGATTTGAATTCTTTCTTCTTTTTTAATTGTAAACATTTACAGCTATAATTTTCCCTCTCAGTGCTGCCTTCACTGCATCTCATAAACTTGGGTATATTATATTTTCATTTTTCACTCATCTCAAGATATTTTCTATTTTGCTTCTGATTTACTCTTTAACCCATTGATTGTTTAAGAGTATGTTATTTAATTTCCACATATTTGTGAATTTTCCATTCCTCCCTCTTTATTGGCTTTTGGCTTCATTCTGTTGTGGTCAAAGAAGATATATTGTATAATTTCAAGATTTTGGAAAATTTCAGACGTGTTTTGTGAACCAATATATGGTCTATCCTGGAGAATAATTCATGTGCACTCAAGAAGAATGTGTATTTTGTTTTCATTGGGTGCAATGTTCTATATATGTCTATTATATGCCTATATATGTTCTATATATGTCTAGTTGGATTAGTGTATCATTCAAGTTCTGTCTTTCCTTATTGATCTTCTGACTAAATAGTCTACCCATTATTGAGACTGGTGTGTTAAAGTCTCTTACTATTAATGTAGAAAGGTCAATTTCTTTTTTAAATTTTTTATTAATTAAGAAAAAATTACAAGAAAGAAACACAAACATTCCCAACACATACACTCAGCAATTCACAATATCATCACATAGTTGCATATTCATCACCATGGTCATTTCCCAGAACATTTGCAGAAAGGTCAATTTCTGTCTTCAAATTTTCTTCTTATATTTTGGGTCTAAGCTGTTAGGCGCACATATATTTGTATTGTTATATCTTCCTGTTGAATTGTCCTCTTTATCAGCATATAATGACCATCTTTGTTCCTCATAACTTTTTTTACTCAAGTCTCTTTTATCCAATATTAGTATAGCTACCCCAGCGCTCTTTTGGTTTCAAGTTGCTTGGTATATATTTTTCCATCCTTTCACTCTCAACCTTCTTGTATATTTGACTTTGATATGAGTCCCTTGTGGACAGCATATAATTGGACCATGCTTTTTACCCATTCTGCCAATTCTGCTTTTTGACTAGAGATTTTATCCCTTTACATTTACAGCAATTATTGATAATACAGGGATTTCTTCTGCCATTTTGCTATTTAGACTTTGTAAATATTAAACCTTTTTTTTGTCCTTCACTTCCATTAAAGCCTACTTTTATATTTATTTCCTTTTTTGGGATGTTCCATATTGAGTACTTCTCATTTCTATCATAATTTTTTTTTGTTTATTTTCCTTGTGGTTATCATGGGGTTAAAATTTAACATCACAAATATATAACAATCATATTTGATTTGGTACCAACTTAACTTCTATAGTATGCACATATACTTTTCTTTGTCTGCCCTGCACCCCGTTTTTTGTACTTGTTGCCATTTATATCTTCGTACATTGTATGTCCCAAAACATAAATTTATCATTACTTTTATGCATTTGAAGTTTAGCACCTGTAGGGAGTAAGAAGTGGAGTTGCATAACAAAAATACACTACAATAGTACTGGAATTTATAATTACCAAAATGGTTGCCTTCACTGCAGTTCAGTTCTCTTCTTGCTGCTTTAAATCATCATCTTGTGTCCTCTGCTTTCAGTTTGAAGAACTCCTTTTGCATTGCTTGTAGGGCAAATTTAGTGGTGGTGAACTTTCTTGACTTTTGTTTATCTAAGAATGTCTTCATCTCTCCCTCATTTTTTTTTTTGTATGCTGCATGGAGGGGTCACATTTCATTCTTTTTTCCATGTGAGTATCCCATTATTGCAATACCACTTGTTGAATTTTTGTTTGTTTTTGTTTATGTGTTTGTTTATTTGTTTTGTTTTGTTTGGGAGGACTGTATGGGCCGGAAATTGAACCCGCTCTCCCGCATGGCAGGAGAGAATTCTACCACTGTCTCCCTCGTTTTTTAAAGAGAATCTAGTGAGATATAAAATTGGCTGGCAACTTTTTTCCTTCAGCACTTTAAGTGTTTTACCCACTGCCTTCTTGTTTCCCTGGTTTCTGTGATAAACAAGCACTCAATCTAATTGGGACTCCCTCATACATAATACATTGTTTTTCTCTTGCAGATTTTAGAACTCTCTCCTTGGTCTTTGCAATTTTGTAGTGCAATCAATGTATTGTAGGTTATATATTTTTTCTTCATGCTTGTCCTGTTTAGTGTCCTGTGGAGCTTCTTGGATGTTTATAGTCATGTCTTTTGCTAAGTTCAGGAAGTTGTCAGTCATTTATTTTACTATTCCCTCTGCCCCTTTCTCTCTTTATTCTCTTTCTAGGACTCCCACAATATGTATATTGGTGGACTTGGTGGTGTCCTATAGCTGTCAAGGCTATTTCCACTTTTCATATATCTTTTTTTTTCCCTGCTCCTCAGCCTGACTCATTTCAAGTGTATTATCTTCAAGGTTTACTGATTTTGGCTCCTTCCAACTCCAGTCTTCTCTTGAAATCCTCCCAGGCATTTTTCATTTCAGTTATTGTGGCCTTCAACTCCAGTAGTTCTGTTTCGTTCCGTTTTAAATTTTCTGTCTCGTTACTTAGACTATCATATTATTCATTCATTGTTTTTCTGAGAGCCTTTAGTTCTTTCTCTGTACTTTCCTTTGTCTCCTTGAGCATTTTTAAGATTGTTTTTTAAAGGCTTTCTTCAGTATGCCCACATTCTCATCATCTTTGTTGGTTATTTTCTGTATTTTTATACTCTTCCTTTGGATGGGCCATTATTTCCCATTTCTTTATTTGTCTTGTACTCTTTTATTGCACAATAAAAGTACAGTATTGTGCACTGTACATTTTTAATATTTTTAAGTGTTAATTCTGGGATTTAGCATTGGGATGTCTGTCTTTTTTCATTTTGTAACCAGTGGTGATAAAACAGATATTTTCTTGTGCTTCAGCCCTTCTATCAGGAAGGTCTCCCAAGCCAAATGCAGTATGCAGTGTTTCCTTGTCCTTCTGGGCCTCTGTATTTTCTTAGTTGTTGCTTCTTAGATGTTTTGGGGTTCCCCGCTTTACAGGAGTTTTATTGTTCTCTCTGTTTCTCAGGAGACAGACCTCCCTCTCCTGTGTATTTGAAAGCAGCAGGCCTTTCCCCATATTATAAAACTCCTTTCATTGTCTCATGCTGCTTTTATCTGGAGGGCAAATTCTGGAAGGAGTGTCACCTGGAGAGGATTTTCCCAAGTCAGTCTTTCCCAGCCAAAACAAGGCCAGAACTAAAGAAGGGGGCACAGACTGGCTCCACTGTGCCCTGGGAAGGGGATCAGGAAGTGTGCCAAAAGCTTTTCCATCAGCTCTCCAAAGTTATGCTTTCCTGGCCTGTTCAGCAAATGCAGCACTTCAACTAGCCATCTCCTATAATTCTGAGGAAGTGCTGCATCTTTAAATGTCCACTGTCTCAGTCTCTGTACAGGGCCAGGTTGAAACAATGGCTGCACGTTATCTTTCTCCAGAGCAGGTTGAAGCAATAACTGCCCTCAAAGCTGGGACCAGGCAATCTGAATCTGCCTATCAAAATCTGTGATCAGTGATTGGCAATACCCACCCCTGTTTCTTGGGAAAGAGGATTGCTACGTCCCTTT
>PVIY010041997.1:0-21251 GCA_004026745.1 Myrmecophaga tridactyla | reverse complement strand
TTGAAAGAGGTAAAAAAAGAATTGGAAGCTAATGAGCTGGGAAGTGATAGAAATGGAGGGTGACTTTTGAAGGCATTTAGTACTTTGCATCTAGTACAAGAGTCTAGGGTCATGGAAAAACATTTATCAAAAAAAATGGTGGAATTATCATTTAACATGGCATATCCATTAGATTTTTGTTTGTTTTCTTGTGCTTTGTTTTAGGAAATTGCATTTCAATTCAACGCAATAGACGAATATTGTGGATCTACTATGTGTAAAGCTCAGAAGTGGGAAGACTTATGGAGAAATAGAACACTTTTTTTGTCTCAAGATATTATTAATAAAGTGGTGAGGAAGACTATTAAAATTATATATATGATAAGGATACATATTCTTCTGGAAACATCCAGAGGGACAGGCATAAGATCATCAATGCTGGAGGCAATCCAAACCTTGATTCAAAACCCAGATATACCAGTTCCTCACTCACTGTGTGACACTGAGAGCTCCTTAAACTGTCCACATCTCAGTTTATCATCTGTGAATCTGGAGTAACTGAAGTACCAATTTCACAAGGTTATTGTGAGAATTTAAGGAATTAATAGATGTTTAATACTTAAAAACAACACAATAGTGTTATATCCATTATTGATAATTGTTATCTCTAGGTGCATAAAACACATCACATTTATTATTTCTTTTGTGGTAACGTTTTATTATCCCATTTTACATGTAAAGAAATGGTGGTTCAAAGAGATTAATTCAAATGTTCAAGAACAAAGAACAAGTAAGGGGTAAAGCTTGGATTCAAATACCAATCTGACTCTAAAATCCACATCCTTACCACTGTCTTTCACTGCATCCAAGGTAACAATATTTTTAAACATAAAAGGAAGCAAGTACTAAGTGAAAGTACCGGGTTAAACCATTGGGCCTGCAGGGAAGAATACATGAATGGTTTCACGGAGGAGGTGGCTTTTGAGTTGAGCTTGGTGGAAGGATTTGTCTACCTACCTTACTCTGATATCCTCAGGGAAGTTTTGATGTGCTTTGGTGCCAGACTGTTCATTGCCTGAGTTTTGTCAGCTTGAGTGGAGTCTCTGTGTTATCAAGTTACGCCTGGTGTGAATATGGGTGTTCAATAATTCTTATGGAATGAGAAATGAATGAAAGATGAGGGTTTGGCAATCCAGATTTTTAGAAGAACCTTAGCTGAGTAGCTCTGTAGCATTCAACTCATCCATTAGCCTGTCTTCTTTTTACAAAACAGTTGGATTCTCCTTTGTTTGGAAAGAGATTGGCACTTTGCATAATACACTGTGAACAGAGAATGTCTTTGGAGCTTAATTAATAATCTCCCTTAATATGAAAAATACACTAAAACTGCAAATATATTGTGTGATAAGATTCCAGAGCTTTACATAATTCATTTTTTTCAAACATAATTTCTTCCTTATTTACCTAATCCATTATGTTAATTAATGAAAACACCAGTTTCCAGGAATGTACCAAGGTTTTGTTTTTGTTTTTGCATTGTGTTTTAGTTTGCTAGCTGCCGGAAGGCAGTATACCAGAAACAGAATGACTTTTAAAAGGGGGAATTTAATGAGTTGCTAGTTTACAGTTCTAAGGCCGAGAAAATGTCCCAATTAAAACAAGTCTATAGAAATGTCCAATCAAAGGCATCCAGGGAAAGATACCTTGGTTCAAGGAGGCCGACATTGTTCAACGTTTCTCTCTCAGCTGGAAGGGCACATGGCGAATATGGCGGCATCTGCTGGCTTTCTTGTGGCTCTACCAAAAAGGGACCCTCTCCAAAATGTTTCCTCTTTTAAAGGATTCCAGCAAGTAACTCCACCTTCAATGGGTGGAGACACACCTCCATGGAAATCATCTAATCAAAAGTTACCACCCACAATTGGGTGGGTCACATCTCCATGGGAACAATCAAAATACTCCCACCCAGCAATATTGAATGAGGATTAAAGGACATGGCTTTTCTGGAGTCCACCATAGATTCAAACCAGCACACATACTAAAACTTCTATTATTTTAGCAATATAATGTATATTATCTATGCCTGAGAGAATAGATTTACCCATTCTTTGCATCATTTTTTCAGCAAATAGCATGAGATAACTATAGGTCACAAGTACTCAGAACTGCAAAGACTTCAAAGAGCCTCACCAAGAACTCTCCCCGTAAGGAATGTGAAATATGGTTCAAAAGATAAGATTTATATACACACAGCAAAGTTAAAGAGCAAAACATCAAGTATGAGATGGTATAGTATATTTCAAGAAAGGAAGGAAATGACATCTACACTAACAGAAATTTTCATTTCTAATAAGTTTATGTACCTCAGAGCATAAATGGGAAAATGTACTTTAACAATGAGTTGGCAAATATACAAACCATTCAGGCTCTGAAAATTTTTCTGTGGGCTCATCCTTGGCCAAAATCTGGGGGTAGGGTAGGGGGACAGAGGTGGAGGTAGTGCAGTTCAAAGCAACGCGTTTAACTCTAAATATTTTGGGATAGCCATTCCTCATTAAAGCTGTTAAGTATTAAGGAAAAGTAAAACAAGTGGAAGGGTTTCAGGCAATCTTCTGTGTCCTGATTTAGACACTGGATATACCTTTGTGCTCATTTTGTAAAAATTCATTTAAGATTTGTATGCTTTCCCATATGTATGTTATACTTCCATATAAATGTTATATTAAAAGAAGGATGGAATAAACTACTCAAAAAGTGAGGACACTTTCGAATTATCTTCCATCTCCCATTCCTCTTGAGTTTCTGGTCATCTTAAAGCAAAATGACCTTGTATTTCATATAGAATCACTTTTTGTCTCATCCATTTATATGATTAATTACTTTAGGACATCTTGTCTAATCCCTCATACCTTTGCTTAGAGTCTTTTATGGCTCTAAATAGAAACCTATATTCCCTTTTGTCTGTAAAACTTGGATCTTCTCAGATCTCAAAAGGGATTTTCAAATTTTTGCTCCAAGAAAAAAAGTTATGGAAACATCTGGAAAGTCTTTTCTCCGTGGTTATCATAAAGATGGTGGGACTCCAGAAAAGATGCTAGGGAAAAATAAGGATAGGAGATTGAGTCATGTTCCCCACCAAAGAAAGGTATGTTCAGATCCCAACCCCTGTGCCTGTAGGGTGGACCCATTTGTAAATGGGACCTTTGAAGACATTATAAGTAAGGTGTACCCAAATTGAATGAGGGTGGGCTTTAATCCAATAAGGCTGAGTCCTGATAAGCAAAGGAAATTGAATACAGAGAGAGAGCCATGGGGAGCAGCCAGAAATTAGAAGTAAATAGAACCTGGAAGGGAAAGGAAAAGATACCACCATGTGCATTGTCACATGACAGAAAAGATAGAGCAAGGATGGCGGACAGTCCATCTCAGAATGCCAGTCTTTGGGAGGAAAGCACCGTCTTGCTGATGCCTCAATTTTGGACTTCTCCTAGCCTTAAAATGATGAGCCAATAAATTCCTGTGGTTTAAGCCAACCCATTGTCTGATATTTGTTTTAGCAGCTAAGGAATAAAAACAGATGGTTACTAATAACATTTACCTATTTTAGAAGCACTTTAAATTCATTAATAAATTTAATACATCCAACAACATATGGAGGGTAGGTGATATTAATAGCCCCATTTTGCAGATAAGAAAATGGAAGCAGAGAGGTGAAGCTGTCACTAAGTGGCAGAGCTGGTATGAAAACCAGCCTGGCCCCAGAACCCATGCATTTCCTCTCTGTTCTGTACTGCCTCAACAGCTATATAGAATTAGGTCATGTCAACTTTCCTGAGGAGATCCTGAGATGTCTTAATGTCTCTCTTGCAGACATCCTTTGACTTCTTGGGAATAATAGCATTTTCCCAAGTACTAATGACAACTTTGTCTTTCCAAGGCAATCCTTGATCTCAGGAAGAAAATATTGAGCCTGGCAAAATCAATCAAAGCCCTGAAAATTACAAGTGTTACCTTTGGGGCAAGACAAGACTGGATTTAAATCACTGTCCTACCACTTAATTACCTGTGAGAACTTGTGCAAGACATTCATCTTCTCTGAGCCTTAGTTTCCTCATCTGGAAAGTGGGAATGATTTCATCATTTTTCAGGGATGCTGGGAAGATTAAGGAGATCAAGTATGTACTGGGCACATAAAAGGTACTCACAGAGTCCAATGCCCCATCCTTATCAATGAGGTACTTAGAGCAGAAGGACCTTACATTCTTTAATATTCATCCATCTTCCACCTATTTTATATTTCACAGTACCTGGCACACTCTTACATTTCTAATAGGGTCTCAGTAACTATTTGACCAACTCCCACCTGATCATTTTATTTTGTAGATAAAACATTACACTGCAAAATGGAAGAGCATGACTGATGCCTTTTGGTAGGAATATCATTGCAGAAATTTAGCTGAAAATTAGGTATATAATTGTTATTAGATATTTTGCAAAAAAAATGTATGGGAGCCTACTATTATAACTTGGGTAAAAATAGTAATCATTTCATTATTACTATTGAAAAGCTTTAGCAAACTGTGAATAATATGTAACCTCTGGAGAAGGCCCAGAGGTAAGCAGTGTAAATCCATCAAAAGGTCAGAGAAAAAGGTCCATGTGAAAAGGTTAAAAATAATTGGGATTAGTTAGCCCAGAAAGGAAAAGTTTAAATGGCAACTTAATTACTATCTTCATTCCTTTGCAAAATGAGGGACTTTGCATCCCTTCCATCTCTGGCTAATGAGAAGTCCAGAGGAGGAGGCCTTGAAATAAAGCAAAAGAAATGAAAGCACAGTTTCTGAGACATTTTCACTGAGTAATTCTACAATTGTCTACCCAGGAAAGACCTCTCTTTTAGGTGTCACATACCTGCAATGCAGAGAGGGTAGAAAGGATGAGCAGAGGGCACTGGCGGGGGTGGAGGAGGATTTGTTACATCTTAATAAAAAAAAGTGGCAGAGATTGAAGGCAGGAGATCGGACAAAATGGATTTCGGTTTCCCCTCCATCACTTGAATCTTTAATTCCTTGAATTTGAGTCTGAGTATCCACCTTGCCAAGCATCTCTGCTGCTGCCATTCTGCTAAACCCAATTACAAAGACCTTCTTGGAAAATGAGGGCTTGCTTCATGCCACAGAGCTAAGGAGAAAATAAAAGGTCAGCTCTCAAAAGCCCAGTTGGGAGCCAAGTCTGCTTCTTTTGACCTTGCAAACTTTCCATTAGAGGGGCAGTGATCTCAGCGATTTTAGCAGCGTGGGCAGCTGGGGCTATGATTAGATGAAATGCTGTAAAGGGGTTGAGTTAATACTTAGGCAGGCACAACCAAGGAGGATGCATGTTCTGGAAGGACCATAGTCATCTTAAACTCCTTGGTAAGTCTTTCTGTTTAACAGAGGCAGGGGGTGGTGGTGGTGGTGGTGGCAAATAATCAGTTTTACTATTACCCCTGTGAAATCCATGAATTTGTGGGGGGGGGGATGGTTTTTTAACAGTGCAGGGGCTTTCATTGTAGACTCTTGGGACTCCCTTTCCTTGGAAGGAAACCTCTCTTCTTTTCCTCTTTTACTTCCTACTCCTAATCCATGGAAATGTAATCACCAACTGTGTCCCATCTCTTCCTCTCTTGGGCGTTAGAGGAAAGATGTTAGTCATTCAATTCCATCTATTCATTTTCCTGCTGCATTGGAGATAAAGGGTAGAGTTTAAATTCCTTATTAGAGGAAAGGAAGGATAAAATAGATCCTTTCTATGATCCTACTTTAAAATAGAGCAAATACAAGACATGTGGACTTCAAAATGTCAAAACTGACCTTCTCTTAGTATGTCTTCAACTTTTTCTATTAACAGTCTCTTTCCTGCTTTGAATTTCATTTCCAAATGTCTCTTCTATTATCCTAATACCTGTGTATATTTTGTTTAAATGAAGGGTATGTGTATGTTTCAAAGGGTATGGGTATAATCAAAGAATGGAAAGAATTAATCCAGCTCACAACAGCAATAATTAGATCAACTGATGGATTGGGAAAGGAATAGAGAAGAACAGCAGATAGCAATTTTATTTCATGGTAGCAGTTGAAGTTGAATCTATTAGTACAGTTGAGTCTTCAGTAAATCAGTCAAAGAAATATATGTGAGGTGTCTTGGAACCCCATATCTGTCTGTGGGGAAGAAGTGAGCTAAAGTATAGAGAAGGAAATGTAAGCTATAATATTCTTCTAAAATGAAAATTCTTAAACCTTCTAGGGTCATAAGGTAACAAAAATTTCCATACTTTCAAGAGGTTCCTTAAGGCCCCAAATCTCAACAAAAGGGATCTCTAGACCTCAGCTTAAGAGTTTTATAAGCTGTTAAGGGTCCCAGATTAACAATAGGGATCTATGGGCCCTGGTTTCAGAAGTGCCCTGGCCTAGAGCTTTTTTCTAGAGGGCTGTTTTAGTTTGCTAAAGCTGCCAGAATGCAACACACCAAAGATGGCTCGGCTTTTAATAAGGAATTTATCTAGTAGAAAATGTATAGTTCTTCAGAAGAAAGGCAACCAGCTTTTATCTGAAGTTCTCTGTTACATGGAAAGGTACATGGCGATGTCTGCTGCCTTCTTTCCTGGCTTCTGGGTTCCAACCGCCTTCCCCAGGGTAATTCCTTTCTATATCTCCAAACTGCTAGGCTTAGCTGCTAAAATGAGGTATGCTGAGCTACTGAGCTCACTTCTTACCTCTCTCTTTTAAGCCTCCAGCTAATTAAATTAAACCTCACTCATTGTGGAAGGCATGAACCTAACTATCACAGGGGCTAAAGTCATATCTTACTCCAGGGTTGTTAAAACTTTCCCTTCTGAAGAATGTAGTTACTCTGCAACTGCATGTGCAATTAAGCTGCCTCTAAAGGCTAGCCAGGTTACAGAAGTGAACTAAGCAGAACAGGTAAAGGCTTTAAAGATCTGGAGAGCACTTGTCCTGTGAAAGAGGCTAGTTAGCACCTGTCCCCATAAGAGATCATTGCCAGATCTTCCAAGTTTCTAAGAAAAGCCATCAATAGCACTTTTTCTGTTAGACTTCTAGTTTGTCATTTGCTTGCTAGTTTTGTTTTGTTTTAGTTTTGGTAACTAATTCAGAAGAAAATTTAAAACACTCCACACAGATTTTGTACTAGAGATCTGTAAGATGTGACTTGCCATTGGAAGAAAGCTGGGTAAAGTGTAATGGGCCTTCTCTGTACTATATTTGCAAACTTCAGTGTGTCTGTAACCATTTAAAAATAAAAAGTTAATAATAATAAGGAAACTGCCAAAAATAAATCACTCTTCAAACTAAAGAAGGCTTGATTAACAGCCAAATTTACTCTTGTCTCCTCCAGCTTGGAGACTCATATTCAAGCTTGAGAGGCTGCTTTGCTTCTCCAGAGTCTTAACTCTGCTCCTGCCTCTTGTTGAGTCTTAATTCACCAGGAGGCAAGAGCAGACAGTTCTTACAATGCTGCCCATGAGAGAACTTTTTATTACATTTATTATTTTTTGAGACAATAAACTATTTCTTCTAGGGAAGTTCAGTGGGAAAGAGAAGAAAAAACAACTTTACTGGAATTCCAACTATCCTCCCAAAGTAGACTTCATTAGTGTTGAAGATAGTTTATCAGGGTGATGGTTAAATGTGACTGGGATCAGGGAGATGGAGGAATCATTACAAATGTTCCTTAAAGGATTTAAAGGGTAGTTTTGCTGGGAGGTGGTTGCTGGAGAAGGGAGTTACATAGATGAATGAATGCATTTCAGTGTCAGCACAGCTGAGTTTGAATTCCAGTTTGGCTTCTCACTGGTCTGAGAGATCTTGGACAAGATTCGTCACATATCACTCTCTATTATCTGTAAAATGGTAATACTATTATTTCTACTTCTCAGGGTTGAGAGAGGATACATGAAATAGCAGAGTTGTAGAAGTACTTGATAATCTTTAAAGTGGCAAAATAAAAAGCATAAATGGTGGTGATTGTTTTTGTTGATTACATGGTGGAGCATAACTGCTATGTACAATTTTATGCCCTTGTAATCAACTTCCCATGCTTCCAGTCCTCTATATCTTTATTGAGTTAATAGAGGCTCATTGTTTTAAGTAAGAAAATAAAACTTCCATCGTTTGCCTTGCTCCATGACTTATATGACACACCTGGGGAAGCTTAACATTAACAAAATGCCACATGCCATAAACTATCCATTAATACCCCTTTATTATTCTTCTCAAGGCTGCTTTCTATTCCTTTTTCTCCCCCTTGACATTATTTTCTGTCATTTATGGAACAATCTGTACATCAATCTTGTTTAAGGGTAGTTGCCTTCTAGCACAAGGTTAGGGTCCAACCTCAAAGTCCGGAGACTTGTTAGCAAAACCCTTCTTTGGTCTGGGTTTTGGTCTTTTGGTCTTTTGGTCTGAGCAATAATTGTCCATGTAAAAGCTACTTATGTCTGGTACAACTGTTTTAGAAGAAAACTCACCTCTTCTCCTCTTCACAAAGATTGTGTTGTTTGCTTTTTATTTCTCTTAAACATGACATAGAAAATTGAGGTTCTCATGGGGATTATGGAGATATTTTCTTCCTTTCTCCAGCATGTTCTGTTGCCCATGTTCTTTATGTTCTCCAACTTCTTCTTCTGCTATGGATGCCTCTCACTATGCTCCAACAATATCAAACAGCTTGCAGACAGACATGCCTCTCTGCTGTCTTTGCTAGAACTATCCCAACTTTTCTCACCTGGGTAATATTTGTGCTCTGTCAAGATTCAGGTGCAGGCAGGACCTCTCTAGACTGCCTTCCCTAGAGTCCTGGACTTCGGTGAGTGCCTCTCCCACTGGTTTCTGTTCCCTCTCACCTTTCTCCAATTTAATTATTGCATATGTGTCTGCCTCCCTCATCATGGATGAGTTTCTCAATGAATTCAGACTCTTCCTGATTCATCTTTGTGTCTCCTGCACCTAGCATAACACTGGCATAAGGGATGTTCTCAGGAGCTGTTGTTGAAGGAGAATTAAGTTGATATGAACTTATTGCTAATCTTTGTGAAGGCAAAGGCAGTGTCCTCCCTGTTCATCACTAAAAACCAATGCCTTCAATAAGCCCTGGCACTAGTCATCCAACATATTTTTAGAAGGAATGAATGAAGTAACAAATGAGTGAATATTTGTTGGCTTAAGTACTGGTAATCATGGAGAGAAAGAGTTATTCTCAGGTCAATCTGAAATAATTTTGATCACTATGATTGAATCCTGTAATCTGAATTCACAGTGCTATGAGATTAATCAGGGGACATTACATAATAGTGGTAGGCTAAATATATGGATTCTATTTGAAGCCAGACTACCTGGATTCAAATCCTGATTCCACCACTTACTAGATGTATGCCAAAGTAAGTATATTTACATCTAGTAAGTGCATATGCCTCTTAGAAGCTCTCTGGGCCTGTATTTCCTCATCTGTAAAATGAGGGATAATTCTATCCTCTCCCAGCGTAGTTGTGAGGACTAAAAGACTGCAAAAGAGGCACCTGGATTATTGCCTATCACACAGTTAGTGCTCATAGTAAGTACTGCTATTTATATCTGGGAGGTAAGTTTTCTGTAATGATCGATATAATTAAAAACATTTACTAAACATCTACCATGTGCTTGATACTTGGCTAAGCCCGAAGAAGGCAAATATGGAGGAATAAATTGATCCCTGCCTTCAAATAGCTCACAGTATAGAAACTACAACTTTAATTTGCTATTTGAGTACAGTGAGACAATAAGCAATGTCCACAGATGGAGGAGATGATTTGCTTGAATTGAGTGGAGTGAGCCAAATAAGGCTTCCTGGAGAATGAGATTCCAATCTAGGGTTTAAAGGATAAATAGGAGATAAGCCAGAGAGTTATATATGGCAGGACAATTTGTTGAGACCTTGTGTGTGTGTTTCTGGTTGTAGAAGAATCAGGAAGAATTGGTGTCATTTGTATTTTGTACAACCCCCAGCCCTACAATTTAAAGAAAACATCCTGGCATTTGAGCCTTTAGCTTGAGCATGCTCAGCTACAAACTGAAGACATTACTATGCCCATTCCAAATTCTTATTCTCAGAAATTCATTGAAGCGCAGGAACCTTCTGCCAGAAATTTGAATTAGTTAAACTATCTAGAAAGGCTATAACCTCTGGAGTATCCAATCAACGGAGAAACAGGGAGGATCTGTGAGCTAGGCACAGGTATAACCATTTTGGTGTTCTATTGTTTGGCACACCAGCCACTGTTTTGTGTTTGGCCAGGCACCCGTTCTTGCAAGATCATGAATAAATTATTTTCTTCTCCACAAAAAAAAAAAAAAAAAAGAAAGAAATTCATTAAAGAATGTAGGTAAATGGTAGTGGTAGTGTTTTGAAGACATGTAGTCAGAGGCTACAGGATCAACAGGAAGGTTCTTTTTTTGGGGGTGGGGGGAGAATGCATGGTCTGGGAATTGAACCCAGGTCTCCCACAGAGAAAGGAACAGAAAGGTTCTTAAGTCTAGAAAGTGGTGTTTAGTTTCAGCACATAGTGGGGTTTTCTTTTACACTCTCACCGTGTCCCAAGAAGGTGGCAGGAACTCTGAGAGGAACGACTGAGAGACGTACAGAGCAGCCAGTCACATGGTGCACACTTGGTGCACACTTGGTGCAGTGTGGCTGCAAGGTAGGGAAGGTGAGCAAAGAAAGAGCACCTGGGAGCTCTACTACTCAAGTTACACTTGTGGGCAGATCCAAGCTACCTGGGTGCCCAATGTTGGGGATCAAATCCTGTACCCAACCCACACTCCTATCAGTGTGAACCCATTTGTAAATAGGACCTTTGACAATATTATTTAAGGGGTTGACTCACTTGTGAATAGGATCTTCCAAGATCCTTTTAGAGGAGGCCAAATTGAATTAGGTGGGCCTTCATCCATATGATCAGAATCTTTATAAGCAAAGGAAATTCAGATTCAGTCATCAAAGAAAGCCACCAGAGGAGGTCAAGGAGACAAACTGCCATGTGATGGAGAAGAGGTACAAGTCAAGAATTCCAAGGCTTGCGGCAAGCCAGCACCAGAATGCTACAGACTCCAAAAGAAACATGGCCTTTCAAGATCTTGGTTTTGGACTTCTAGTCTCCAAACCCATGGGAAGATAAATTCTTGTTGCTTCAGCCAATCCACTGTGTGGTAATTGTCATAATATTCCCAGAAAACTAAGACATCCAGCATACAAACTTTTGACTTTTCGGCCCCAGCCTAATCCCCATGGACATTAGAATTATTTTATTTAGGAGGGGGCATGTGTTACGAAAAGAAAATCACAGAATTAACACAAAAGAACCAAGAACAGGGTGAAGAACATTCAGAGAGAATAAATTCACCAGCTACGTGCTATTTACATGCAGAAAAGGTTTTGTTTTTTTTTTTTTGCATGTTTGTTTGACCTAGGTATTGAAAGGGGTCACAGAGATGCTGTTTACTTTTTAATGGATAAATATCACAGCACCTAATAATGTCTCCTGGAAAAGAAATACACACACAGTCACAATAATAACATGGTGTACTCATTATCTTAGTGTATGCCAGACTTGAGAAAAAAGTTACAAGAGTAATTGGATGATGGCCATCATGGGATCCAAGTCCCTAGTATGGGTTAAGCCATGGTCGCCTAAAATACATGTTCAAGTCCTAACCCCCAGTCCTGTGAACGTGACTTTATTTGGGAATAGGGGTGTTACAGATGGAATTAGCCATGTTAAAATGAGGCCCAACTGGAGTAGGGTGTGCCCGAATCCAAGATGAATGGCGTCCTTAAAACAAGGGGAGAACTGGACACAGACAGACAGAACACCAAATACTGACTGAGGCTATCAGGCTGATGCTGGCAAACCACCATCAAAGCCAGGAGAGAGGCAGGGAGCAGGTTCTTCTTACAGACTGCAGAAGAAGCACGGCCCTGCCAAGGCCTCGATTGCAGACTTCTAACCTCCAGAACCGTGGGAGAATACATTTTTTTGTTGTTTTAAGACACTTTGTGGTTCTCGGCTGAACAGCCCTAAGAAACTTCACTTAGAGAAGAACCTAGAGAAGGAAGCCAAGGACAGTAATGGCAGATCCAAGGGTATTTAACCTTGGGCAAGGGAGTGGTGCTTCTGTGGTGGTTTAGAATGAGACCATTTGTCCGCAGGAACTTCTTGCTGCCAGACATGACGATCATTAGACTCACTCCTTTGGGTTTTTTGAAAATCTGTGACAAGCACATTTTTCTGTTCATGATGGAGGAGAATTTTATTGCAGTGCTTTTCCTAGAAGCAAGTTTGGAAATGTCACACAGAGAGCATGCACACATACCCTGGTCTTTCATTCCAACGCGAAAGGCCAGGCTTCCTGGAGATGGGAGGACAATTTTAAAGAGTGGAGCATGCCTTCAAAGACCATTATTGAATTTGACCTAAATGTTATGTTGGCCCTGATCATTATGCCTCTCAGCTGTGGTCTACACTGTAATGATCAACTCTCATGCTGCCCCCATCCTCACAAAGGCAACCTCTGAAGCTGCTGAGTCACAGCCGGGGTCTGTCAACTTCTTCTCGATGCTCATGATTAAATGACAGGTGAACAGAATGTGCTCCCCTGAAGGTGCTTATGTAGCAGAAGGCCATCTGTGACCCTCCTCCAAGGCAGGTCACAGATGTCCCTCCTCTGTCATTCCTTCTCATTGTTCATAGATGGCTCCAGATGTTGAACTGAAGTGATTTCTTAGGTCACCTCTTCAGAATGTCTAAGCATCACAGCATGAGAGACAGAAAATAAATCAGCATTACTATTTAGAGAGGATCTTAAAGTGAACTTTTATTTCAAAGGCTTTTCTGAGCTTTCCCATATAGTAATTTATGCTATAAAAAACAAAAAACAATGTTTCCTAGTGTGGGGGAGTGTGCAGTGTAATGGGCACTCTTTGTGGAAACCAAATAGAAGGAAGGTAATTGATCAACGGTAATGGATATCAGGGATTGGAAAAAAAATGAGTATTATTTTAATCCATATTTCCATTATTATTCAAATAAAACAATCTAAAATTCAGACAGAGTAGTATGGAAAAAGGTATTCATTACCGTGAGGCACTGGAAACAAACTAAACATGTTTAACATTTAGAGAATTGGTAAGTACTTTTTGCTGAATCTTTAATAGAAGATCTGAAGTTATTTTAAATGAAGTTTGCAAAGAACTTGTAATTAATATGGGAAATGTGGATGTTCTAATGATTAATTTAAAAAACAATATAATATTAAATATACAATATGGTTTCAAGTTAACATAAAAATGTAGAATCAAGACTGTAAGGAATCGGCCAAAATGTTCACAGTGGTTATTTCTGGGGACTAACTAAGGATGAGGGCTGATTTCACTCATTTTCTTTAATCGTTTTACCATCTAAATATTCTCCAACAAGCATGCGTTCCTCTTATGAATGAAAAAGGTAATTTATTTCTGACTTTTAAATTAAAAGTCAGAAGAGTGATTTCCTGAAGGTGCTTTCCTGGGGTAAAGGTCATTGACGAGAAGGAAGCATGAGGGAACTTTCTAGGCTGATAGAAACATTCTATATCTTGATTTGGGTAGTGGTTATATGATATATAAAGAGGTAAAAGCCCATGAAGTTATACCATTAATATGTGTGCACCCCTGTTTCAGTTTGCAAAAGCTGCCAGAATGCAATGTATCAGAAATGGATTGGCTTTTACAAAGGGGATTTATTAGGTTACAAATTTATGGTTCTAAGGCCATGAAAATGTCCAAATTAAGGCATCAACTAGATGATACCTGGACTCTAAAGAAAGGCTGCTGACATCTGGAACACCTCTGTCAGCTGGGGAGTCACATGGCAATGTCTACTGGCCATTCTCTCCTAAGTTGGTTACAACAAAATGGCTTTCATAGCTTCTGTGGGTCCTTCTGGCTTCTACTGGGGTGTTTTCTTTCTCTAAGCATCTGTGTTTTCTCCAAAATGTCTCCCTCTTCAAGGACCCCAGTAAGCAGATTAAGACTCACCTTGAATGGGTGGGGTCACGTCTCCATGAAAACAACCTAATCAAAAGGTCCCACCCCACAAGAGGTCTGCCCCACAAGATTGAATTAGAAGAACATGGCTTTAATAGGGTACATAACAGTACCACAGAACACAACCCCAATTCTGTGTAAATTTATCTCAACTTTAAATATGCAGCATTTTGACTCTCCGATCTCTTTAATTGTGTAAATCCTCCTACTCTCTTTCTTCCATGATGTTTGTGCCCGGCCTACCATTTCCACGTGGTGCCTGCTACTCCCGTTAAGTTGCTCTCTGTCACATGTCCTATTCTCATCTTTACCCCGTAGGCACATTCTGGGATGAACCACATTGATTCTTTCCTGTAAAGCTCTCAAAGGTACTTCTTATTTTTTTTAGTCCATATTTTCCACTTGCTTTGCATCCTCAGGTAAGCAAATTAAGTTTTAGCTTCAGCTTCAAAATTGGTTGTAGGGAGATAATAATACCTACCCATAGGGTTGTATTGTGCAGACAAACTGCATTCATAATGCACCTACCACTGGGTCTAAGACATGGTGAGCATCTCATAAGCAGAGGTGAGCATTTCTCTTAGCCAGATTAGTCTCCCATCTGATCCATGCTAACCTACTTATTCTTCAAAGCAAACTTACCTCCTCTAGAAGCAGTTCCTGACCACTCCAGCTCTCTCCTCTGGTGTGCTGGTTTGAAAGGAAGTATGCCCCCTAGAAAAGCCATGTTTTGATCAAAACCCCATTTCATAAAGGTGGAGTAGTCCCTATTCAATACTGTATTTTTGAAACTATAATCAGATCATTTCCCTAGATGATGTAATTTGGTCAAGAGTGGATAAACTGGATTAGGTCATGACATGTCTCCATCCATTTGGCTGGGTCTTGATTGGTTTATTGGAGTTCTATAAAAGAGGAAACGTTTTGGAGAAAAAGAGATTCAGAGAGAGCAGAGCAGGACGAGAAGCCACAAGAAGCAGAGAGTCCACCAGCCAGCAACCTTGGGGGATGAAGAATGAAATGTCTCCCGGGGAGCTTCATGAAACAGGAAGCCAGGAGAAGAAGCTAGCAGATGATGCCTTGCTCACCATGTGCCCTTCCAGCTGAGAGAGAAACCATGACTGTGTTCACCATGTGCCTTCTCGGATGAGAGAGAAACCCTGAACTTCATCGGCCTTCTTGAACCAAGGTATCTTTCCCTGGATGCCTTAAATTGGACACTTCTATAGACTTGTTTTAATTGGGACATTTTCTTGGCCTTAGAACTGTAATTAGAAACTTATTAAATGCCCCTTTTTAAAAGCTATTCTGTTTCTGGTATATTGCATTCTGGCAGCTAGCAAACTAGAACATCTGGATTCCTAGTCTATGCTGTCTATTTCAGCCCTTAACCACATACTACCTTATAGGACTTGCTGCTATATCACGATAAAGAGAAATGAGATTTAGTGGCCATCTATAATAACCCAGACACAAATATGAACTTGATGTACAGTAACTCTAATCATTACGATAATCCTTAGGGGTAGGAATTATTATTGTTATTTTATAGATGAGGAGACTGAGACTCAGAGAGATCATGCGATTTGTCTAAGGTCACACAGCTGGATTTGAATGCAGCTCTGCCTGGACCCAAAATGTGTGATTTTTCTTCTTAAAAGTATGCTAGTGGTCTGCCGTATTAGCTGAAAATGATCAGCAGCGAAAGTCTCTACAATCTTTCATTCATTCACTCTCGACAGATATTTATGGAGCACAGTAGCAGATTCTATCACTCCATCTCCTCTTGGGCCTTTTCAACATAGTGCATACAGCCCAACTCCCATTGCCAGCACCCACACAGTTAAAGAATTTCTCTGACCACCAGAGCCCACTCTGTCCATGGGGCATCAGGTTGGAAGAGCTGGAGCATTACTGTCCCCCAGGAGCAGTCCTTAATGACTAATGGGAGTTGATATGTAAATACCACAGCTCCATCCCTCCTCAGATGGACTGACTCAGAGGCATGTGCTCTACACTGGTCCTACAGTTCCCCAGGAAAATGGTTCTCCAGTTGCCTGCAGTGGTAATTTGCCTGATAATACACCCTTTCTTGACCACCTAATCTTCCTTATCTCACTTCCCTTCTTCCCCTCCCAGTTCTTCCTTCACCTCCTAAATAAACTACTTATGCTTGAATCCTGGACACAGTGTCTGCTTTGGAGGAAACCAAACAAAGGCAAGCCTGTCCATACACTGGGCACCTGTCTTTGTTCAGCTCACGCCTTGGTGGGGGAGGCCAACCGTAGAGAAGCAAACAAGTAAATAAGAAAGATAACTGTAGATAGTGAAAATTACCAGGAAAGAAAAAAAAAAGATTTGAGAGAGAATAAGAGGTGGGAAAATTAAAATATATTGGTCAGGAATGGTCTCGGTAAAAAGTGACGTTTAAACTGACACTGGGGGATGGAGGAGAGGAGGGCAAGAAGGAGTCAGCTGCACAAAGGGCCATGGAGAGAGGAACACTGAGATGAAAATGCCCCTGGTTGAGGAAATGAATCACATATTTATAACTCAAAAGAAGGCAGCTGATGGTAGCAGAGTGCCCAAGGAATTGGGAGACAAAGGCAACTGACAGACCTTGCCGAGCCTTGTAGGCATGTCAAGAAATTTGGAACCACGGGAAGCCACTGATGTGTTTTAAGAAAGGTCTTTGCTCTGCACATGAGTTTGAACCATGCATCACATTGAGGTTACTGCCTCCATCCTTCTTACCGAAGTCTTAAGATTCAAATCCATTCACCTGGCTTCAGGGAGGAGGGGAAACAGGGGCACAGGGAGGCTGCTTCTGCAAAGAAGTATGTCAGGGGGAGCTGAAGGGACTCTTTGTTCCATCAGGCTAGCTTCCCCTTTGATTTCCCAATACCTCTAATTCTGCATGTCACCAGGAAATAGTGTGCTGCGGCTCGGTGACAGCCTTCTCTAGTGTCTATGGCAACCTGGGGCTGGGACCATTTTTCCTTCATCAAAAGAATGGGCCGGCTTACCGAAGATAGGTAAAGCCCCATTGTTGTTCTCAACTGTTATAGTGGGAGCGTGCACAGGGGTAATAAAGATACTACTGAATACTGCTAATGATCTTACCTGAAATAACATGAATTAAGTAAATCATTTCTCCCCGGCCTAATTATAGACACTTCAGGATGCAAATGCCAAAAAGAGCCTCAAAATGGGGCCTTGTTTCTTATTCCAGCCATTATTTCTGGTGTTCTTTTTTTGTGGCCAGGGTCCGGATATGTTTTTGTCTGATGACGATGAAAAGAGCTGGCTTCCAGGTTTGTGAATTAGAACCACTTAGCTGTGTTCCTGAAAGGAACTATAGAGCTAGATAAAGGGGGCTGGGAGGCAGGAAGGAGCTTTATTTGACAACAAAAGTCTCCTGACTTAGGGATCAGGTAGGTGTAATACTCTTCTTCCTTTATTCACTCCTTGGACAGGGGTTATCTTTCCAAAGCAAGGCTGATTACATCATTCTCCAGCATAAAAATCTTCAGTAGTTTCTTATAAACTACAAGATAAAATCTGAGCTACTTACTTAGTTCAACCTCTTTAACCTCAGCGCTCCTGCTATACCTTTGTGTACACTGTATTAAGCCACTGCCAGTTCCTCCAATACTCCAAGCTATGTCAGGTCTCTGGGCTTTTGCTTGTGCTTTACTCTTTTCCAAGACTGCCCACCCTCCTCTTAAAGAATACATGCACATCCTTGGAAGCTTAGTTCCCAAATTCCCTCCATTATAAATCTTCTCCAAGTAAAACTGTTTGTTCTCACCCTTGCAACCTGTATATACCAAATAGTAGACTCTGGGACAGGGATAGATTGATTGCATTAATGGTTCCAATTAATGACTTTCCTGAGTCCACACCCTTTGTCTGTAGTTCTGTGGCTCCTTGGCTCTGCCATGTGACTTGCTTTGGAAAGTGAGGTGATATCAAACTTCAGACAAGCAAAGACTTGAAAGCATGTGTGGGTTTTCCTTGCTCCATTGCACAACTGGGTTGGCTTATTCTTGGATTCCTGCCACAACCATGAGAACAAGACTGGCTCACCTGCTGTAGGATGAGAGGTGTGTGGAACAGAGCTGAGTTATCCCAGGCAAGACCAGCCTAGACCAGCCAGTCCCCAGCCAAGCCCTTCAGCTGACAGAAGATGCATGTATGAGCCCAATCAAGATTAAGCAAGCCCCACCCAAACTGGAGGGACTACTCAGGGAGCACACAGACTTGCAAGAAATAAAAAAAAAATGGTTGTTTTAAGCCATTAAATATTGAGGAATTTTGTTCTGTCTTCCTTGCTAAATGATACAAAGGACCCACAAAGGGATAGGTTTAGGTGTATAGAACACATCCTTGTACAACCAGCTACAGAGAAGACTACAGCCGTCTTTCCTCCCTACCAAGAGTACAGAGGTGATAAAAAGAGGACTTCACTGCTTTTAGCATATTAATTACTTTCAGTGGAGAAGGCTGGTCCAATTTATATTATAATCCTTCCATCTCATAAATCAAATAAAGGACTCCTCCCCCTTCAAGGGCACCAGTAAAGAGGACACCATAGCTACCTGATCCTTTTGACAGAGCAGAAATTTCTCTTTTTTGGGCTGGTAGAAAGGAGATGAGAGGGAAAGGATATGGCTCCCCCTAGAGGACATATTTGACCAATATTGCACAGTCACAAAAGGCTGACATTTCGGAGCCCTTGTACACCCTCTTACCTACAAGTTGTTTGCTTGTTTGCTTGCTTGTTTCTGGAAATGAAACAGAAACTATTTCAATGTAAACGACTAATGAGGGTATGGAGGGGAAAGAATCAGGCAGAAGGATAAATGACTAAAAGATGCTGGCAGAGTATCAGAGGCACTTTAGGAAGGGGTTTTGCCTTCCAGAACACCTCTCCACTTCCCACCTGGATTCGCACTCAGGGATCCTCTCTTCAAAGTATTCAGTATCATAGTAGATATTGTTTGGTAAGTGCTCGCTACACGTCAGGCATAATGTGAGCTCATTTAGTCGTAATAGCTCTTTAAGGGGGTATCATTGTTACTATCCTCATTTTACAGGGGAGAAGAGAGAAAGTAGCCTTGCCGAAGTCTACTTAGCAAGTGGTGGAATTGGGATTTAAGTTCAGGCAGACTAGTTCTGATACTTGTGCATCACAAAGCCTGGAAGAAAGGAGCCACCTTGTCTCAGTAACCCATTATGTGACACTGGAAACTGCACGTGGATCAACAGAAACAGACAGCAGGAAGAATTGTTTCTTCCAAACTCCACCTTAGACCTTCTCAGAAATTCAGGGTGCTAGGCCCATGTCATTTCGCCCTTGATTATTATATACTTCTAGGCATGGCATGGCATTCTTCATTACAAAGGCATTTGCCTGAGGGAAGGAGGATCTCGATTTGGAGTTTTGCCTGTGTGTTCATTTGCAGTGTGTGTAAGATACCGCACTCCACTTGGTTTAATTCCACCTGTGTTCTTGGCTCACCTCACTACTGCTACCATAGAAACATAATCAGCAACCTCTTTTTATCTTACTGTCCAAGTCATGTTCTAATTCTACTATTCTAGTCCATTCAATTTCTACACAAAAATATTTCCAAATATATACAACCATATAATTATACTTTTATAAACCACTTATCCAAATTCATCTTATATACATAACGGTACATTCTCCCTCTTCAAAACAAAAGATTTCCTTTTTTAATCAATATTTTTGCATCAGTCCCTGCCCAGCTTTGGTCTCAATTTCTTAACTCCCAATAAATAAAAGAAGCCCACCTCTGCATTGTCCCAATTCATTCTCTGCCAATCTATACTCCCCACATACAACAGGATGTACCTCTTATTTCCTCTATAAAAAAAAAAAAGTCATATTCCATTTCATCCCCTATTCCCACTCCCAGTTGGATTGATTTCAAGTGCAGTTTCAGTGGTTTGCATTTGCCAGGGATTTAGGCGGAAATGGATAAAATGGAGTCAAAAGAAAGTGACAAAATTGCACATGGTGGATGAGAGAAGTGCTCATTGCCATTGTCAACAGCCTGCGGTTAGGAAGCATTTTCCTGACCCCAGCTGAATCATACTATGCATGTGGAAATTGATAATTATGTTCATTCAACCCTTTACAAAGTGCCTTCATGTGTTAAGATGGGGAAAAAAAACTATGAAGCTAAAGTGCCCAATTCTTTATTAACTCGGCATGAAGTTGTTACAGTTAAAGGCAGGAGGTTTGCATCTGCAATTACCCCTCAGCTTTCAAGCACATCTAAATGGACAAATGAACCACATTAACAAGCAGCCTCTCACCCCCCCTCCCCCATACAATGTATCCCCACTGGAAGAATTGGGCAGGGGGTGATATGGAGTTAGACATTCTGTTGGTGACTGTAGGTTTCTTCTTATTTTATCTAGAGAAACCTAAGCCCTCTTGGCAGGAAGCTCAGAGACCCTCTTTGTGGCAGGGGTTGGAATCAGATTCATTTAGTAAATGAATAATGAGCATCTTCCTTGTGCTAGATGTTTTCTAGTCACTAGGGATACAGTAGTGAGAAAGACAGGAAAACCTCTTTCCCCCATTCTAATAGGAGAGACAAGCACTAAACTAGCAAATAAGTGAACAGAATAATTTCAAATGGGATAAGTGCTAGGAACAAAATAAAATGGGATAAAGGTCTGATTAGTCACTCCTCTTTACCTGTTTCCTATGAGTAGGAATGGTCACATGATTGGACTTCCTTGTTCTCACCCTTCTGGAGTCGGAACTGGGAGTCCTGTGCCACTTTGGAACATGCACATTAACTTTCCTGTTTCCCACTCTAGTGCTTTCCTCTTTAGATAGCCAGATCATTTTTCCTCTACCGGCTCCATGTACCTCATTATTGTTCACATTTGATTCTGTTCATCACAGATTCAATGGTCTTTTTCATCACCATTTTCCCTACACAGTATCTTGCACAGATGAATGAATGAATGAATTGATGAATTGCTGGAACAACTTTGATATACCAGTCTTTAAGGTCACTATACCTGCTCCCATGTTACTACATAAAAAGGAAGATACAGCACACATTTCACAACTTAAGTTCTACAGCCAACTTTCTATATGAATGTATACC
>PVIY010041996.1:0-21241 GCA_004026745.1 Myrmecophaga tridactyla | reverse complement strand
ACCTGCTTCAGAATGGGTTAATCCTCTTACTGGAGTCCTTTATATGTGGGCTGGATACAGAAAGAGAAAGCTGAAATCACTGAACCTGGAAGCGAAAGGAAAGACCAGAAGATGCAGTCATGTGGACCCAAGGATTGCTGGTAACCAATCTTCTGGGAGAAAGCATCACCTTGATTTTGCCTTGATTTGGACATTCTCATGGCCTCAAACTGTAAGCTGATAAATTCCCATTGTTTAAAGCCAACCATCTCATGTTATCTGCTTCGAGCAGCCTAGGAAACTAAAACTCTCAAAGAGGGAATACCTGATTGAGGTGCCAAATCACTGGTGTTTGCACTTTTCTTCTATGAAGAGGAGACATAATGGAGGAAGAAACTGGTAAGAGGAAAACTCAGAAGGATTTGAGTTCACATTTCACCACTGCTCATTTTTATCTAAGGATGACCCTGTTGATTTGATTCATTAAATATCATCTGCTTGGGGGCTTCAGGGGATGCTGGAAGATAACTTTAATTATATTAAAGTTTGGGGCAAAAACTAACACATCCCTTGAAGAATATTTCTACTGAAAGTATACTGAGTTTGAAAAGTGTCATGATATGGGGTTTGGAATCAGACAAATTTCTGAAAGTTTAGTCCTGGTAGAGGAGAAGGAGGGAAAGTAAACCATGCCAGACTCAGTTACTTCCCTTCTATGCAGAAGCTGAATGATTAGTGGAACAGAACCAAGCAGGCCTGCCTGGGGAGTGAGGACATAGGGCCCAGGAAATACACAGCAGTTTATTATAATGGGGATATGAATCCAGAAGCTGGATAAGAGACCTGGAGAGCAGTCCTTGAATTGGACAAGTAGGTAACTTGTATGGCAAAGGACAAAGTTAAATTTAGGCATTAGAATTTCATATCAATCACTGAAGGGATGAGCAAGTTAAAGTTCCAGAACTGAAACCCATGTATGATAATGTTTTCCATACTGACAGAAGATAAATATCACACAAGGGAAGGCAGTTAGCAAGTACAACACTTGCTAAGATTGTGGGAAAATTAATAAGCATATGCTAATAAGTTACAGTAGCAGATCTTTGAAAGCTTGCCCACTGGGTTTGGGATATGGGCCATGACATACAGCAGAGGGATAATTATTTAAAAAAAAAGAATTTAAGGAGCACATTGGGTACTATGCTAACTTTTGGTGATACATGGCTAAGCAGAAGTGATATACCCTATGCAAATTTGCAATATATCAGTATCTGTTCTAAGAAATAACCACTAAATGTTGTCAACACTTACTTTAGATATTTTAATAAATATTGTCAAGATACCCAGCTGATTTTCTTCCCAGTATTATCATGGAGTCAGTTTTAATACTAAATTTTCATACTGGTATTTTGTTTCTATCAAGAAAAATAGTGACATAAATTCCATATTTTCATTTACATGTTTGTCACTATGTATAATCACTATTAAAATCATGGGTTTGAATGGAAAAATAAACAAATATTAATAGTGAATCATACAGAAATCAAATTTGTTCAGCACACAAAAATATTCCATTTTCAAATGCCTCACAATGTAAATGAAATAAATTGAGTTGTGTTATTTTTGAGGCTGTCCCCTGCTTATTATTTATGATGAACTCTTTTTAAATGTAATTTCAATGAGATATATTCACACAGAATACAATCCATCCAAAGCATGCAATCAATGGCTCAAAGCATCATCACATAGTTGTGCATTCATCACCATGATCATTTTTTGAACACTTATGTTACTCTAGAAGAAGAAATAAAAGAAAACCCCAAACATCCCACACTACTTACAACAGCCTCTTAATGTCCACACAAGTATTGGACTTTTTATAGAGATAAGTTAGCCAATACAGTGTATTAAGACTTACAATAGAGATAAGTTATAATATTAGTATACAGTATAATATTAGCAGAAATATATACATGGCAACTGGCTTTTTTTTTTTGCAATACAGTTTTACAATATGATGAATTCTTGAAACAAGAGATAACATTCAGGTTTCATTCAATTGCTTCCAGTACTTCTTAAGGAAATGGCTTTCAGGGATTTCACAAGTAATAAGTACCAAAAAATCTGTTAGGACTATTATTATGATTGTATAAATCTCAAATCTTGAAGAGTTAAAATTAGAGCCTTGATTTTTAAAAATGTGCTGAGGATGTAGGATATTAGTAAATTTCTCTTTGAGAAAAGCTTAGCAATTTATGAGGTAAAATATATTATATGTGATAATTAATCAATTATTTCCTATCCTGTAGATATATTTGGCCCCATCAAATCCATGAATAAATGAATATGTATTTATCCAGCATGCGCTACATAACTGGTTCTATGACAGGTGCTATGAAATTTAACATACACATACATTATGAATTATACTCATTGTCCTATAGGGAGGCACTTTCAATCAAGTTGGGAAAACAAAGATATAAGAGTACAATTAATAAAATGTTACATGGTGAAGGTCAAACCCTAAGAGCAACAGGGTTTAAGAAATGGAGAGGTCTCTGTGAGTCATACTACTCCAGGAAGACTTCTTGAAGGAGGTTGTACTTAGGCAAAACCATAAAGGAGATGAAGTTTTTACATAAGAGGAGAAGAAGGATGGTGGTATTCTTGATGTAAGAGAGAGAAACTGGAGTTTGAACAGGCAGCAAAATGAAGGGCAGTAGAAGAGAGGACTCAATGAAAGCACTTTGAATTTGTAGGGCCTATAAGTGCAAGTTGAAAAGCAGTAAGAAGCAAGGAGTGTTCAAAGATTCAATTTGTCCTAGCACATGTGGTCATCTAAAATAAATACCATTACTCTTAAGGAACTTGGGTACTTCTAAGTGAAGGAGGACATTGAAATTATTATTTTGATTAATGTTGACAATAATTCCAGATAAGTCAGGTCCCTAAACTATTACCCCTGCAAGTCAGTGGTTTGGCATTAACTACTGTTATAGGCATTGTGATGTTCTTTTGTTTTGCTTTTATTTTTTTAATCACATAGTTGTGTATTCATAATCATGATCATTTGTAGAACATATACATCACTCCAGAAAAAGAAATAAAAAGACTAAAATAACAACCCGTAAACCCCATACCCCTTGCCCGTCCCTCTCATTGACTACTACTATTGAAATCTGCCCAATTTGTTTTACTCCTTAACCCTCTATTATTTATTTACTTTTTGTCCTTATTTTTTTTACTCATCTGTCCATACCCTGCACAAAGGAAGAATCGGATGCAAGGTTTTCACAATCACACGGTCAAATTATAAATGCTATATAGTTATACAATTATCTCCAAGAACCAAGGCTACTGGGATGTAGTTCACCTGTTTGAGAAATAAAAGACAAAAAAACCCCATAAACCTCATACCCTTTGCCTCTCCCTCTCACTGACCACTACTATTGCAATCTACCGATTTGTTTTACCCCTTAACCCCCAATCATTTATTTACCTTTTGTCCTTATTTTTTTAATTCATCTGTCCATACCCTGCATAAAGGAAGAATCAAGGCTACTGGGATACAGTTCATTTGTTTTAGGTACTTCCCTCTAGTCACTGCAATACACCATAAGCTCAAAAGGGATATCTATATAATAATAATAACTTCTCAACTCTGTTTGAAATCTCTCAGCTACTGAAACTTGATTTTGTCTCATTTCTTTCTTCCCTGTTTTTGTCACGCATGCTTTTTCAACCCCATGATGCCAGGTTTTGGCCAATACCTGGGAGACATATCTCACAGTGCTAGGGAGATTGACACCCCTGGGAGTCATCTCCCATGTTGAGGGGAGGGCAGTGAGTTCACCTGCAGAGGTGGCTTAGAGAGAGAACAACAAAAGAGGTTCTCTGGGGGGTGACTCTTAGGCATAATTATAAGTAGACTTAGCTTATCCTTTACAGGAATAAGTTTCAAGATCGAGGGCTTGGCCTATTGCATTGGTTGTCCTCACTGCTTATGAGAATATCAGGAATTCCCCAAATGGGGAACTTGAATATTATCTCCTTTCTCCCCCGTGTCCCAAGGGGACTTTGCAAATAATTCTTTATTCACTGCCCAAATTGCTCTGAGATATATGGAGCATCACACCAACCTGAACAAACCAACAAAGATCTCATGCCGTATTCAAGATTCCTTGTATTTATGGTGTTCAACTAAAATGACCATACAGTTTAAATGAGGAAATGTGCTACCAAAAATATAGATTTTGCATCCAATAAATATCTTTTCCTTTGGTCTCACACAGAAGTTAGAGTTTTAAAATACAGACTGTATCATCCTTTACTCTGTATTCAGATTTAATTTAGCCTATCCAGATTAGCTTCACTCCTATCTCTACTTGAAGTCTGTTAACTTTTTCAACTTTTTAACAGTTGCTGAATGGGATTAAGCTGACTCATAGCTTCAGAGGTCTGAGTGTCAGGTGTCAGATAAATACCCAAAGATCCAGAGAATGACTGGGTTATGTACATATGACTCAACATCTCAGAATTTAGAAATAACAGTTACAACTCCTGAATATATGGGACAGTTGTAAGAGCTTACAATCTAGAAGACTTTTTACAATAGGCCCCAATCTGATAATCCATGTCCTTGACTTCAGTTCTCCAAATATTATATATATTCAGTCCTGTATATTACAGTTAGATCATATGAGTGAGGCATAATATTTATCTTTTTGTTTCTGACATTTCATTCAACATATTATCCTCAAGTTCCATTCACCTATTTGGGTGCCTCACAACTCCATTCCTTCTCGAGAGGCTCAGTACTCCACTGTATGTATACATCATTGTTCTCCCTTTCATTCCTCAGCTGTTGTACCCTTAGGCCACCTCCATCCTTTGTGAATTGTGCACATGACCGCCATAAACATCAGTGTGCAAATGTTCATTCCTGCCCTGATTCTCAGTTCCTCCAGGAATATACCTTGATACAGGAATGCAGGATCATATGGCAATCCCACTCTCAGTTTCCTGAGGAACCACACTGCCCTCTGGAGGGGCTGGACCCGTCAGCTTCCCTACCAATGGTGAATAGGTACATCTTTTTCTCCACCACTTTTATTCCTCTGTTCATTTTTAAACAGTTGTATTTCCAAGTCATGCAATCCAACCTAAGTAAAAATATCAATAGTTCCTGGTATGATCACATAGCCATGCCTTCACCACCACAATCTATATGAAGATATTTCCTTTACTTCTGCAAAGATTCCCATACCCCTCCCCCACATCTTCCACTTGATGACATTTAGTTTTTGCATAATGCCTTTGCTACATTCAGTGGAATCATATTACAGTGTTACTGTTGACTGTAGACCTTAGCATGCCCTGATTGTATTTTTTCCTATATACCATACCATTTTCAACACCATACAATTTTGACATTCAATTGTTCTCCATCATGCAAAAGCATTCTTATATTTGTACGCTTAATCTCCATCTGTGCTGGTTTGAATCTGTTGTGTAACCGAGAAAAGCCATGTTCTTTAATCTTCATTCATTACTGCTGGATGGGAGCTTTTTGATTGTTTCTATGGAGCTATGACCCACCCAATTGTGGGTGGTAACTATTGATTAGATGGTTTCCATGGAGATGTGTCTCTACCCATTCAAGGTGGGGTTGCTTACTGGAGCCCTTTAAGAGGGAATCATTTTTGAAAAAGCTTTAGAGCAACCAGAACTGACAGAGCCACCAAAAGTGACAGAGCCACCAGAATAGACAGAGCTGGGGAAGCCATTGAAAATTCCTGGAAAGAAAGCTAACAGACGTTGCCTTTCCAGCTGAGAGAGAGAGAGAGAGAGAGAGAGAGAGAGAGAGAGAGAGAGAGAGAGAGAGAGAGAGAGAGAGAGAGAAAGCCTGAACATCATTGGCTTTCTTGAACCAAGGTATCTTTCTCTGGAAAATAAGATGGGAATGCCTAGAGTGGACAATGACTATGATTAAATGTACAAATAAAAAACTTTTGGCATGAGGGAGAACAAATGAATTGCCCACTCTAGGTATTCCTAAGTTATAAAGTCTCAGCCTTTATCCTCTATCTTTCCTTCTGGTTTCAAATGTGTTGTCACCTCTTCTCCACCAATCATATTCACATTCAACTTCATTCAGTGGAGTTGTGTTATTGTGCTACCATCAGGTAGTACTGTGCTATCCATTTCTGAATTTTTACAGTCAGTCCTGTTGCACAATTTCTATTCCTTCAGCACCAAATGCTCAGTCTTGACTCTCTTTCTATCTCCAGATAACCTGTGTTCTGAACTTTAACTCTCAAGGTTCACTTATTAATCTTAGTTCATATTAGTGAGATGATACAGCATTTGTTCTTTTGTGGACAAATTTCACAAAAGCATAATGTCCTCAAGGTTCATCCATGCTGTTACATGATTCATGACTTTTTTTTCTTTTTGGAAAGTTTATAGTTAAGGACAGACAAATCTAGACATAAATGTATACATTAACACACATATCATACTCATGTTATTTAATCATATCAAAGATCTAACTTTATCAATGAAAAATGATATCTAAAAGTTGAAATATAAAAGTGCTGAGGACAGATCCCAAAGTTTATCTTGGGTTACCATATGATCCTCTCATATTTTCCCTTCTAGCTGCTCCAGAATATAGGAGGCTAAAAGGCTTAAATATGTTTTTATCATCTCAATTGACCTTCCCCCCTCTTTTCTTTGTGAAAAATAACATACATAGAAAAAAGCAATAAATTTCAAAGCACAGCACCACAATTATTTGTAAAACATATTTCAGAATTTGACATGGGTTACAATTCCATAATTTCAGGTTTTTACTTCTAGCTGCTCTAAGATACTGGAGACTAAAAGAGATATCAATTTAATGATTCAGCATTCATATGCATTTGTTAAATCCTAGGTTGACTGTATAACTTCACCATCACCGTTGATCTTTCCATCCCTCTCTTTAGGGATGTTTGGGCTGTGGCCATTCTAACTTTTTCATATTGGAAGCCTCTATCACTAATATGGGATAGGAGGATGGTATGATCTGATGTTCTAGAGTCTGGACCCTCTAGGTTTCAGAATTTATATGGACCAGGGACCAATCTGGAGGTTGTAGATTCGTGATTCATAATTTTTTCCATCTTACAACTGCATATACCACAGCTTTTTTAGTCATTTGTCCATTGATGGGAATTTGGGCTGTTTATCTCTTGGCAATCGTGAATAATGCTGCTATGAACATTGGTGGTGCAAATGTCCGTTTGTGTCCTTGCCTTCAGTTCCTCTGAATGTATATCTAGTAAAGAGATTGCTGGATCATATGTCAGTTCTACACTTAGCTTCCCAAGCAACTGCCAAACTGCTTTAAATGGTGCCAGAGTGGTTGCACCATTTCATTTCTTTCTCAGTACCACCCATACATTTTGATACATTGAGATTTCATTTTCATTTGCCTTGAGATATTGATTTCTCTTGTAAATTCTTCCTTGACCAACTGGTTGTTTAATAAATGTGTTGCTTAGCCTCCATATATTTGTGATTTTTCTGGCCCTCTATTATTGATATCCAACTTCATTCCATAATGATCTGAGAAAGAGTTTTGTGTAATTTCAATCTTTTTAAATTTAATGAGACTTGCTTTGTGACCAGCATATATGGTCTATTCTTGAAAATGATCCATGAGCACTTGAGAAAAATGTATATCCTGCTGTTATGGAGGGTAATGTTGTGTAAACGTCTGTTATGTCTAGTTCATTTGTCATATTATTCAAAATCTCTGTTTCCTTATTAACACTTTGGCCAGATGTTCTATCCATTGATGAAAGTGGGGTATTGAAGTCTCCAACTATTGTTGTAGAGGTGTCTTCTTCTTCCTTCAGCATTGTCAGTGTTTGCTTCATGTATTCTGGAGCACTGCATCTCAGTGCATAAATATTTATGATTCTTATGTCTTCTTGTTGAATTCTTCTTTTTATTAATACATAGTGACTTCCTTTGTCTTTTTATATTGTTTTAGATTTGAAGTTTAATTTGTCAGATATACTGTAGTCATCCTGCTCTTTTCTGGTTGTTATTTGCATGAAATGTCTTTTTCCAACCTTTCATTCTCAATCTGTTTTTGTCCTTGGGTCTTAAGTGAGTCTCCTGTAGACAGCATATAGATATGTCCTGCTTTTTAAAGAATTCTGCCAGTCCATGTCTTTTGATCGGGGAGTTATTCCATTAACATTTATTGTTATTACTGAAAGGTAGTACTTTCACCTACTATTTTGTTTTTTGGATTTTACATATGATATCTTATTTTTTTCTCTTTTTACCTTTACTGATATTCTTCACTTCTATACTCTTCTCCAGACCTCTTTCTGTCATTTCCTATCTGTCTATTGTGCTCCTTTTAATATTTCTTGTAGAGCTAGTCTCTTAGTCACAAACTCTCCCAGTGACTGTTTGCTTGAAAATATTTTAACCTCCCCCTCAATTTTTTTTGTATGTTTATGGTAGAGGTAACCACTCATTCTTTTTCCATGTGAGTATCCCCTTATTGCAGCACATTTTGCTGAATTTTGTTTGTTTTTCATTTGTTTGTTTGGGAAGTACATGGGCCAGGAATTAAACCCAGGTCCCCACATGGCAGGCAAGAATTCTACCACTGAACTACCCTTGCACTCCCTCCCTTTCATTTCGGAAGGACAGTTTTGCTGGGTAAAGAATTACTGGTTGGCAGTTTTCTCTTTCAGATTCTTTAATGTGTCATAGCATTGCCTTTTCACCTCTGTGAATTCTCCTGAGAATTCTGCAGATAGTCTTGTCAAGCTTCCCTTGTATGTGATTGATCACTTTTTTCTTGCTGCTTTCAGAATTCTCTTGGTCTTTGATATTTGACAATCTGATAAGTGTCTTGGAGTAGGTCTATTTGGATCAATTCTGTTTGGGGCACACTATGCTTCTTGGATCTGTAATTTTTGGCCTTTCATAAAAGATGGGAAAATTTAAGTAATTATTTCTTCTGTTATTCTTTCTAACTCTTTTCCATTCTCTTCCCTTCTGGAACATGTATAATATGCATATTCATGTGCCTCATGTTGTCATTTAATTCCCTGAGGCCCTGCTCATATTTTTCCATTCTTTTCCCTATCTGTTTTTTCTACATGTAGGATTTCAGATGTGTTGTCCTCTAGTTCACTAATTCTTTCTTCTGCCTCATAAAATCTATTATTGTACATGTCCACTATGCTTTTCTTCTCTTCTTTTGTGCCTTTTATTCCCTTAAGTTCTGCTTCTTTTTTTTTTTTAACTTTCAAGTTGTTCTTTATGTTTGCCCAATGTCTTTATATCCTTCATTTCTTTTGCCATATCTTTCCCTCAACTTGTTAATTTGATTTTTGATGTGATTTTACATGTCTGGTCAAACATCCTGAATTAGCTATTTCAATTCCTGTATTTCATTTTAAATGTTGATTTCTTCCTTTTACGGGGACATATCTTTGATTTTCCTGGTATGAGTCATCATTTTTTGCTGGTGTCTAAGCATTTGATTTCCTTAATTAGTTTATGTTGGAGGTCATTTTCACTCTTTTACCTAGGGTGTTCTTGTTGGCTGGCTTTTTCTCTGTTTGTTCTCTGGCATTCAGTTCAACTTATTCTAGACCTCCAGCACAACTTCTGTTTAATTCAGAATTTTTTTTAGCTCTTGCTTTTCTGATTCTTGCCATGCCTATATGTACCTTTTTATGAGTAGGGTCTCCTCAGATATAATCAACCCCAGTCATATCTTCCCCAACCAGAGAGGTCCATGTCTCAAGAGGAGGGTGTACCCAGTATCAAGTTTCCCTGAGGGTGAGACCCAGCAGCTTGTCAGACTTTACAATGAAGCCTCTAGATTCCATGCTTTTTAAATCCTACCCAGCCTCTGGTGCTTGTCAGCCTGGAGTTTCCCACCAGTGTAATGTGATGTGGTGTCATTAATTGTCTACAGCCTCTCCCTGACAGTTGTGTGGTTGAGACAGAGGTCAGGGTAGAAGGCAGGCTTAGGTTGGTTCTGTTTTCCAACCCCTGGGCCTGAATTCCCTGAAGGAGGACAGCTACTTGAGCTGGGCCCCACCTCTCCTTTTTTGGGGAAGATATACTCTTTAGGGGAATATTCCCATTCACCTGAAAGTTACTTTATCTCTCAGATGTATCTTAGTTCTTTCCTTGCCTGGGGTAGTGCTGAAGCCTGAGAGTTCTTGCAGTTCTATCTAAGAAGCTATTAAGAAATTAAAAAATAAAAATAAAAAAAGAGAAAAAAGCTTTTTTAGAGTCAGACCCCAGCTCCAGGGTTTGTCAATCTGGGGTTGTATATGGCTCTATGTTTCCTTAGAATCTATGTGCCCCCTTTTCTAGTGGTCCAGCCCTTTTCCAGTATTTCATGCTATCCAATTCAAAAAGCTTCTTTTTTCTCCCCACCAGCCCTGCCCCCCCCTGCTGTGGTGAAACTCCTGGTTCCTTTAGTTCCTTGTCCAGATTTATCTGCGCTTGGGGCCTGTTTCCTTATCCCTAATAGGGTCTGTTTCTTTTTCGCTTGGGAACCAGCCTCCATGGTGTGGGAGACTTATAGTTCTTTGCTGGATCTCAGCTGTTCCATCTCTTCTACACTGGTGTATGATGTGTGTCTGGTCACTGATGTCCCCCCAACAATTGTTCCATTCAGTTCCTGACTATTTACCTTGGAGGATGAACTAAATTCCACACCTCACTACACCACCATCTTACCTGCCTCCATTTGGATGTTATTTAATTCACTCCATTACTCACTCAGTACATATTTATTGAGTATACATCATATACCAGGCACTGAGTAAAGCAGCTATATACAAAGAGGAATAAAATACATTTGCCTTCAAGGAGTTTTCAGCCTACTGTGGGAGGCAGACACAAGATGAGATCATTACAACATTTAATGGTAAATATAATTAGAGGAATATGCAAGGGAGGGCAGCCAACACATCCTGTGGGGCCCAGAATGTCCTCTTAGATTAGATAACAGCTGCACTGAGTGTTAATAATGAGCATGAGCTAATTTGGAGAAGGAGGAACATAAAGGCAAAACAGACAGAGAAGCTTGTTTGAGCAAAGAACTAGGTGAGAAACAGCACAGTATAAATGGGTGGGTACATTGGGAGCAAATGCATTAGCAAATTAGTGTTGATGTTTAAAGTTTGATGTGGTGGGATTCCTATTTTTATATTCTTTCCCTTCTCATACTTGCTTTTTATTTTTTTGGCATGGGCAGGCTCCAGGAATCGAACCCGGGTCTCAAGCTTGGCAGGTAAGAATTTTTGCCACTGAGACACCATTACAACACCTCTTGCCCTTTTTTATGTGGTTAATGTTTAGGTATAGTATATATCTACTCATCATGTATAATCATAAACTTAGTTTCTTTACAACATCTTAGACCTTAAGATACTCTTTCTGTGGAATCAGGAATCTTTAGAGTATGTAATAACTACATGAAAGACAATATCTTACAATTTTAATTATCAGGAAAGATGTAGAGATGGCTTCAGAAGGTTAAATATTCAGGCTGAAAAAAAGTTCTGCTGTGTTGGGAGTGAGGTGGAGGGTATGGTTACTTAGTTCCTCCATAAATTTATGGTATAAAAGAGACAATTTGCTTGACACAACATTTTGCAAATAGACAAAGAATTTGGCCAAATGAGACTTGTATAAACAACAGCACAGTACTTTGGTAAATTACAATTAGGTACAATTTGGAAAATTAAGAATTTGCAAATTAAAAGTCATGAATATTCAAAAAAAGAAGTTCTTACAGTTTTATATTAAAAAGAGAGTTTTAATATTTTAATTTTATTTTCTAAAGAAAAATATTCTCATTGGTCAAAAAGAAAATTGTAATATTTATATAATGACTTTGTGCAACTATATTAGAGGCTACTAAACTCAAGGGGGCAATATTAAAAAAAAACACCACCCTCTGATTATTCATCACAACAAAGTTGTAAGGCAAGCACAGGAAAACCCTTATTAAATCTATTTGTAAGGGAGCAAATACATATATATTAAGGGAGAGCCACAGTGGCTTCCTAGGTGTGATGTACATTGGTTCAGGTCATCAGAGAGTTGCTGTAATTTGAAGATGAATTGGTCATCTTAATAAATAATAATAATAATAATAATAATAATAATAAAAATAAAAGTCATTTCAATAAATTTTTTTCATGGTTATGGCAAGTTAGCCCCATAATTTGTTTCTCCCTTCATCATGGGCACATGACTGCACAGTTAGAAACTCAATTTTATTGCTTCTTTGCTGCTGTGACCTTGTGACTATGCTTGATCTAATGAAGTGTGAGAGGAAGTTACTGCTGTGGATTGTGGCTCTTTCCTCCTTTCTTTTTTCTGGAAAACAGACATGACAGCAGCTCTGTTTGCCCAAGCAGACAAAGATAGTACTTTAAGGGATAACACAGTAGAAAGACAGAAAGATCATGTGTCAGCTAGTGATTTTATGGAACAGAACTGCCCTGACAGCTTGTACTGGCCAATCTGTTATGTGAGAGAGAAATGAACATCTGTCTTACTTAAGTTATTGTATTGTCTTCTTTGTTCTATCTGCTTAGCTATGACTCTAATTAATATAATAATCAAATAAATTACTTTGTAGTATTGTTAGAAGGTCCAGACAATTGAGAAAATCAGAAAACTAAGAGCAAGCTATTCAAATTAATAGATCTAAGAGTATACTAAATTAGTAAAATACAAAATTCACTAATGACCCCCTTCATAGTTATTCATCAGTAATTTAAAAAACAAATATTTGAATAGTTTCTATGGGCCAGATTTTTATTCATAAGAGAGACAATTCCTTTTCAACATCTCTTTTTTTTGGGGGGGGGGGATGGTGTGCATAGTCTGGGAATCGAACCCAGGTCTCCTGCATGAAAGGCAGGCATTCTAACCCGTGAACTACCCGTGCACCCTCAATATCTTTTAATCAAAATTTTCCTGATCTGAAGGAATATACATTTTAGGGCAGAAAGAGATAATAAATAAATAAATTATAAAATGTGTAAAATAATTTCTGGTTTTGGCAGACACACTCTTAAGGCGACTACTACTGAGTCATGGCCTTATATAATCCCCCCCCCTCTTGAGCAGGGTAGAAAAGATGACTTGTTTTAACCTACAGAATATGACAGAGGTGGTAGGATGTCACTTTCATGATTTTGTTACATTATATTAGACTCCCCCTCAGGAGATTGGGGTGAGAGATTCTCCTGCAAACCTTGAAGAAGCAAACAGTACTACTGGAAGCTTGCTATGGAATGAACCATGTGGCCGGGAACTAAAGGTGACTTCTATGACCTGTGGATGATTTTGCTAGGACCTGAAGATGGCCTCTAGCCAGCAACCAGGAAAAAGTCAGGGCCCTCAGTCATATAGCTGCAAGGAAATGAATTCTGCAAAGAACCAGGATGAGCCTGGAAGCCAATTTTTCCCCAGTCAAACCTCCAGATGAGAACATATCCAGGTCTATCTTTTGAAGTACTTTTATCAAAAAAAGGGTGCTGAATTGTGTCAAATGCCTTTTCCATGTCAATGAAAATGATTATGTGATTTTCCCCTTCCAGTTTTTTATGTTGTGTTACATTGATTTATTTTATTTTGTTGAACCACCCTTGCATGTGAGGAATAAACCCCACTTGTTTGTGGTATGTAATTCTATTAATATGCCTTTGGAATTAGATTTGCAAGTATCTTGTTGAGAATTTTTGTGTCTATATTTATTAGAGTGCTTGGTCTGCAATTTTCCTTTCCTTGGAGTATCTTTATCAGGTTTTGGTAATAGAGTGATGTTTGCTTCATAGAATGAGTTAGGTAGTGTTCCTTTTTTCTCCAATTATTTGGAAAAGCCTGAGCAGGAATGGTGTTAGTTCTTCTTGGTTTGTTTGGCAAAATTCCCATCTGGCCCTGGGCTTTTATTTATGGGGAGGTCTTTGATGACTGTATCTCTTTACTTGAGATAGGTTTGCTGAGCACTTCTATTTCTTCTTGAGTTAGTATGGGTTGTTTGTGAGTTTACAGGAAATTGCCCATCACATCTAAGTAGTTTATTGGCATACAGTTTGTTCATAGTATCCTCTTATGATTTTTTTTTTACTTCATTGGGGTCCATAGTAATAACCGCCCTCTCATTTCTGATTTTATTCATTTGTATCCTCTCTCTTTTTTGCTTTGTCAGTCTAGCTAAAGGTTTGTCAATCTTGTAAATCATCTCAGAGAACTAACTTTTGGTTTTATGACTCTAGTCTCTAATGTTTTTCTCTTCTCCAGTTCATTTATTTCTGCTTCAGTATTTTTATTTATTTTCTTCTACTTCCTTTAGGGTTGGCTTGCTACTCTTTCTCTAGTTTCTTTGGATATTCAGTTAGGTCTTTGGTTTTACCTCTTTTTTCAATCTAGGTATTTAGGGGTATAAATTTCCCCCTCACTATCACCTTCACTGCATCCCATAGATTTTGATATATGTATCCTCATTTTCTTTCATCTTCAGATATTTTCTGATTTCTCTTGCAATTTCTTCATTGACCCACTGCTTATTTAAGAGTGTGTTTTTTAATGCCCATATTTTTGTGAAAGTTCGAGTTCTTCAGTGGTTATTGATTTCCAGTTGCATTCCATTATGATCAGAGAAAGTGCTGTGAATGATTTCAATCCTTTTAAAATTATTAAGACCTGTGTCATGCCCCAGGATATGATCTATCCTGGAGAATGTTCCATGGGCACTGAAGAATGAATACCTTGGTGCTTTAGGGTGCAACAATCTATATACGTCTGTTAGGTCTATTAAATTTATCATATCAAATTTATACTATTTCCTTACTGATCCTCTGTCTAGTTGTTCTATCTATAGAAAAGAGTGGTGTGTTGCAATCTCCCACTATTACTGCAGAAACATTTATTGCTCCCTTTAGTTTTGCTTTTTTTAAAAAAATGGCAGACCATGCACCACCCCCACCCCCAAAATAATAGTCATATGTATAATAAAATTATTTTAACTATTGTTGTCTTTTTAGTACCTACTACAACTTGTTTCAACAAATTGTAATATTGAGGACAGAGAGGAAAATAAATAATTGTAGTTTGGGTAATGTTTGATACCTGTGTTGAATTTATAGGTATGGTTTGGGAAAATCTTTTAGCGGATAGAGATGGAGGATGAGAAGTGTGGGGAAAGGGGATAAAATGAAAACTTTATATCCCAGTTCAAGGGATGAGATTAATTGATTAATTGGTTAATTCCACTAATTAATAGATTTTGATATGAGGCTTTTAACATATGTTCTGCCTTGATTGACTATGTACCAGGAATTGAATAGGACTCATTAAATAATTCAGAGGAGAAAGCTTGAGCATGAATTATCTCAATTGTGAGAAAAGTAGTAAAGGGACAAGGACAGCTCTAATGCCAATTCCTCCACAAAGTTTTTACCAATCACCCAAGCTGGAGTGACAGCCTACTGCAATTTGTTTACATCCATTTTCCACTTGGCTTATTCTTTTTGATGTGGGAAGACTCAGCAAGAGGATGTTCAATCCTTGGTGGAATGGAAACTCCAGGAAAGCAGGGACTTTATTTTGTTCACTGCCATGTTCCCAAGACTTAGAACTGTGCTTGGCTGACAGTAGGTGCTCAATAAAATATTGGAGGAATATATGCATGGACATCAAAATTTTAGATCTAAGATAAAAATGATTATCAAGATCCACCAAATGGGTTGGCCATTTGATTTGCATTAGGGTTATTTTAGTTAACAGAAAAGGCCTGAATCTGACTTGTAGGGCTGCTAATTGACAGAGCTTTGAGTAGCTGAGGTAGGCAGAGGCAAGAGAAAACAAGGTGGGAAGTACATATTGCATCATTTCCAAGAGTCCACATATAATCCATTATATCATTATAGCACTAGATTATGAACTCCTCAGAGATGCTTCTATCACACGGTTTCAATAATACCATCTAGACAAAGTTTACTCAATAACATTTGGATACTCACTAACATTTATTGAATGAGTGACTTATTGGTATTGAAATGATGCTATGTAGTGAGAATTACTTAAAATAAGAATATCTGTAATGACTTACTTAAAATTACAACTTATGTTCAGATTTATTATAAAATGAGCTACTTTTGTACCACTTCAGAAATCAGAAGATCTTAAAGTCAACCTGAAACAAAAGCCAACTTAATATTCAATCAGATAAGGGGAAATGATATAACTCTGTAAATTATATTTTATGTGAGCATTAAATATATTAACACATGGGTTGCTTAGAGAACAGTGTTGGGAATCTATTAGAATTTCATTGACTGGTAACAATTATTGTCATCAGTAGTAGTAGTTGTAGCATATTGTGGTGTGTGGTGTGTTTGTATTGTCTCCTCAAATAGATAGCTAATTATTTTACAGCAGAAATCATGTGATATGTTTCTATGCATGTGGAAGGGGCTCTGTAAGAATGTAATGAATAAATGAATGAATTATGTCAATTGAAAAATTTTGCCATTTACAAATAACCAAAAAGACTGTATTCTCTTTGAAATGGTGCTGTTACTGCCTTTCTTATGGAGGGGAAACATTGTTTTTGGTGTGGTGTGTAGGCTTTGGACTTTTGGAAGAGTGCTGGGTTTCAGTCCCTGTGGTAGTTAGATTCAATTGTCAACTTGGCCAGGTGAAGGCACCTAGTTCTGTTTGCTTTGGACATGAGCCAATGGTACGTGAACCTCATCCATTGCTGATTACATCTGCAGTCGGCTAGGAGGCGTGCCTGCTGCAATGAATGATGTTTGACTTAATTGGCTGGCAGCTTAAATGAGAGAGCTCAATGTAGCACAGCCCAAGCAGCTCAGCATACCTCATCTCAACACTCACAGCTCAGCCCAGGCCTTTGGAGATGCAAAAAGAAATCACCCTGGGGAAAGTTGTTGGAACCAGGAAGCCTGGAAGGAAGGCCAGCAGAGATCATCCTGTGCTGATCTTACCCACGTAAGAAAGAACCTCAGTTGAAAGTTAACTGCCTTTCCTCTGAAGAACTAATGAAATAAATCCCCTTTTATTAAAAGTGAATCCATCTCTGGTGTGTTGCATTCCGGCATCTAGCAAACTAGAACAGTCCCACTTACTAGTTCTGGTTACATGGAAAAGATATTTAATTTCTCTAAACTTCAGCTTCCTTCTTTGTAAAATGGGATGAATAACAACTAACTAACTCTGAGACTGTCTTGAGGATAAAATGAGAGAGTATAATGTAAAATACACAGCACATTACTTGTACATAATATTTCTAATTATCATAACTATTAAAAGCACTCTGGAATCCAAAACTGTATCTTATGAGAAGTACAGAAATTTAACAATTTCACATGCAACATGTTTCAGAGTTAAGAACACTGGCTGTAGGACAGGTTAAGTAAATAAGCATTTCTCTTTCGTTCATCTGAAAATGCATCATGTTGTTTTGGGACAACTTTTGTATTATCATCTTGCATTATTTTAAAGCATTTCACTGATTTTGCTTGCAACCTACAAATTAGACTAGGTGTTTGTGAGAAGGCCTTGTCTCTGATGTGTTATAGTTCAGGCTGTATCAGGGACTGCTTCTTATACTGAGCATCATGGTACTGTAAAAGTACTACTGACCAAACTGTAGGCTGAAACTTCTAAATCTGGGCCCCAATCAGCCTTTTCCTACCATTTCCTCATGTGTGAAATGAACACAATGATCCAAGTGCTATCACAGACTTGTTGTGAGATGAAAATCACTTAATGTATATATAAGCACTTTGTAAGCTGTCAAGTGCTGCACAATTATAAGGTAAGATGTAATTAATAAATCAACAATGATTTATTGATTTATGTCAGAGTGACTAATTTCATCACTGCCTTAGGCACTTAGCAATTTGCATTTGTGTAGTTTTTTTCAAAATCACATGTATCTGAATTGGAATACATTGAAAAAATTAATTTGTGAACACTATCTCCAAGATGCCATATGCTACCTTATGTTAAACTCTCACACATAGATTTCAATTTTTGGCGTATTCATTGTCTTTGGAATTTCACCTTATTTCATGCTAATATTGAAGAAACATGACCAGTTTGTACCGTAGCTATATCTCCTTGTGGATTATGAGAGAATATTTATTACTCAGATGGCTAACATACCAAAAAATGCATTTCAGACCTTTATGAAAAACACATAATAGCCAAGATCAACATAGAAAAACCTGAAAATCATTTCAAAGATGCTAGTCTGTGGCTACAGACTGAGTATCCCAACTAGCAGAAGAATCAGATGTACTTAAATAATTTTGTTACTACAGGTTTTTTTAATGGTCATGCAAGCAGTAAAATTGGTAATATTTTCTTGTATCTAAATCCATTAATGTAATGACCAAGTCTCTTGCTATAATAAAATGAGAAGCAACACAATGTTCATTTGGTAAATATAGGAGTAGCAATGTTGATACATTTTTAAGATGCACAAATTTTGTATCCTCTGTCTTAGCTTTAATAATTTTTACTATAGTTCACTGTTTTTAGTGACAGTCAATATATCTGAGTGATTTATTTGTCTAACATTAAAGCAACATTTCTTAAAACATTATTTCAATATAAAGTGCCACATACCACTGAAATGAGATAACATCCTGAAAAATAAGATCCAAGAAAATATCAGCATCTGCTTTTCTAGATATTAAAGTACTAATTATAACAAAAAGTAAGTTCTACTTATATGAAAATTTCAAGCATACACAAAAGAAGAAAATACAATGAACCTCAATATAGCTATTAACCAGGTTTCAAAATTCCCAAGATTTTGCTATTTGAGCTTCCACCATCCTCTCTTTCACCCACCATCTATCCCTGCATCCCTCCCTTTACTTTGCTGAAGCATTTATAGCAAATTCAAGCTATAATGCTGTTTCACATGTACATACTTCAATATGCATTTGTACAGAATGTGAACATTTTCTTACTTAAGCACAATGACTTTATCACCTATAATGAATGTAAACATAAACTTTCTTGGTATCATTTAATAACCTATCTGTACTGGTTTGAAATTGTTATGTACCCCAGAAAAGCCATGCTCACTTAATCCAATATTATGGGTGCAGACTTTTATGTTTGGAATCTTTTGATTAGGTTGTTTCCATGGAGATGTGACCCTGCCCATTAAAGGTGGGTCTTAATTAGTTTGCTAGAATCCTTAAAAGAGTTGATGGAAAGAAAAACAGCTCAGAACTGATACAGAGAGCAGATGACTAGACACAGACATCTGAAAATGCAGAAGGAAGATGCCTCAGGGGAAGCTAGAAAGCCCTACAGGAGGTGAGAGAGCCATGTGAAACCAAAAGCTGGGGGAGAAGGACAGCAGACATTGCCATGCGCCTTCCCATATGACAGAGAAACCCTGGACATAATCATCTTTTCTTGAGTGAAGATATCTTCTTCTTCATTCCTTAATTTGGACATTTTCATGGCCTTAGAACTGTAAATTTGTAAATCCACTTTGTAAAAGCCAAGGCATTTCTGGTATATTATATTCTGGCAGCTTTAGTAAACCGAGCCAGATTTTGGTACCAGAGAAGTAGGGTGCTGCTGAGTTTGCAAATATTGAACATGTTGAAATGGCTTTTTAAATGGATAAGGGGAAGATTCCGGAATAATTGTGAGAGGCATAAAAGGAAAGGCCTTGAATGCTTTGGTGAGACTGTTGGTAGTAATATGGGATGCTAAAGGTTCTTCCAATAAGATCTTAGACAGAAATGATGAAAGTGTCATTGCAAACTGGAAGAAAAGAATCTTGTTTTCAAGTGGCAGAGAATTTGGCAAAATTGAGTCCTGGTTTTGGATGGAAGGTAGAATTTGAAGCCATTGAGCTTGTATATCTAGCTGAGGACATGTAGAAAGTAAATGTGGAAAATGCAACCTGGTTTCTCCTTGCAGCTTATAGTAAAATGCAGCAGGAAAGGGAAAAGCTGAGAACTGAACTCTTGGGTACAAGGAAACCAGAAATTGAGGGTCTTGTAAGTTCTGAGCTTTTGGAAAGTGAGACTCCTGAGAATAGTGCCCCATATGTGGATTTAACCAAACATGGAACCAGTCAGCTATTTCAGAAAAAGCCAGGATTGGAGATGGAATTATCTAGAAAGGATTTATGGAACTTAAATCCTTCTTTGTATGACTGAATAATATGTACTGTATGTATAGGCTACATCTTATTTACCCATTGTATTAGTTAGGGTTCTCTAGAGAAACAGAATCAACAGGGAACACTTGCAAATATAAAATTTATAAAAGTGTCTCACGTGACTGCAGGAACACAGAGTCCAAAATCCACAGGGCAGGCTGCAAAGTCGATGACTCCGATGGAGGGTCTGAATGAACTCCACAGGAGAGGCTCACCAGCACCAGTTGAAGCAGGAATGGAACCTGTCTCCTCTGAGTCCTCCTTAAAAGGCTTCCCATGATTAGATTTAGCATCATTAATTGCAGAAGACACTCCCCTTTGGCTGATTACAAATGGAATCAGCTGTGGATGCAGCTGATGTGATCATGACCTAATCCTATGAAATGTCCTCATTGCAACAGACAGGCCAGCGCTTGCCCAATCAGATAAACAGGTACCACAACTTGGCCAAGTTGACACATGTCCCTAACCATGACAGTCCACCCCTTGTCAACTTGGCACCTATATATATATCACCTTAAACCATACTTAATTTCCAAATGAAAACAAATAAGCACACATTTTTTTCTTTCACCTGACAATACTCAACTGTCCTGCATATAACTGGAAACACATTAAGTCTCTCCAGAATAGGGCGCAAATCCTTGGGCAACATTCATTTTTAAACTTGATATCTTACAACTTAAATAGTATAACATGAACAAAACAGCATTACAGTCCTCATTTCTATAACTGATCACGTGGTCGAAGTTCATATTTATTACTTCCTTCTTCCACTACCATTCCATGTTCCCTTTACCCTCAGCAAGCACTTCAGCTGGCCGTGGTTCTTTGCCTGGTGGGGTGACCCAAACCTTCATTCCTGAAGTTTCAGAGCCATTAGTAGTCCTGCCTGGATTGTGTTGTTGCAGTTTTCCATTGATTTTAATCACAGGGCATGGTAGTACTAATAGACGCCCTAGGGGATCTCCTATATTC
>PVIY010041995.1:0-21247 GCA_004026745.1 Myrmecophaga tridactyla | reverse complement strand
AGAGCTGACGGTCGCATCCCTGCCGTAGGATGGTGGTGAGGATTAAACAAGGGAACTCTTGCAGAGCTAGTAGCCCGGTTCCTGGCGTATGTTAAATGCTCAATTATTACTTGTCTTTGCTTTATTGCTCTTTGTCCTTTATTATAAAGGAATGAGTGCTTTGGGTAGCGATTGCCTGAATTATTTATAATTTAAGGATGTTTCCCCTTTATCATATTATAATGTTAAAAGAAACAAAACAAAACAGAGTTACTATAGCTAAAAGAAGAGATTTAAAGTGGAGTGGAGAGGCCATTCTGGATGTTACTCTTAGGCAGGTCTCAGCCAGATTTTACAGGCTCCCTCGAAGCAGCAGTGTTCCTAAAAAGCCTAAGGACATCCCAACACCATGAAGAAAACTTCAAGATAAAGAACTCAGCAAACGATTAGGAGTAGCTAATGTCCACCAACCACAGACAGCTTACCTAATCATCCTGTTTTCCTTTAAAAAACAAATTTTGGGTTGCTACCTGAATCTGTGCTCCCCAGATTGCGATTCTAAGACCCCAACTAAATGCCTTTGTTGCATTGCAGCTTAGTTTGTAAATTCTCAGTTGTCCATAACATAATAACAACAAAGACATATGTAGCACCTACCACCTGCCAGACCAGGTCCTCTTTTAAGTGCTTAACATACAGCAACCATATTTTATTTAATCCCCATTAGAGTTTGAAGTCGGTACTACTGTAACCTCCAGGTTATGGTTGAGGGAACTGGGACGGGGGAGGGGCGGGGGGCTAACTTTCCCCATGAAAACTAAGCAAATTGAAGGACAAATATTTCAATTCGGGCAGCCTGGCCCAGGGTCTGTGCACTTAACTCAGCAGGACTCCACAGCGCATTCCCACTTCTCTTTTAGGTTTTCCACAAGGCTGAGACAAGAAATTCTGCATCCCGAGGGTACACAACTGACCAGAGGCATTTCTCAGAGAAACCCTCCTATCCTACAGACAGGGAATAGGGCATCTCAATTTGTGGGTTTGTGAGTTAGGGGATACTTCATGTAATAAGTGCCTTTGGCACAAACGTTCTCCAAAGATTGGGCAAAAAAACAGAATCATCTGCGACGTGTCCTTGATAGATTTAAAGGCCAGTCTACCCATACGAGTGACAAAACATGATCATGGTGATGAATACACAACCATGTGATGGTATTGTGAGCCATTGATTGTACACCATGAATGGAATTTATGTGTGTGAAGATTTCTCAATAACTTTTTTTTAAAAAAGGAATTTAGCTCTGAAAGCTAAAATATATTACAATTTATGTGTGTTCATTATTTTCTGCTGGATTGTAGTTGGACTTAAAAAAAATACTGTAGGGCGGCTGCCGTGGCTCAGCAGGCAGAGCTCTGACCTGCCGTGCTGGAGGTCTGGAGTTCGATCCCTGGTGCCTCCTGCCCATATGCAAATTAAAAAAAAAACTGTAATTCCACAAAATATTGAGAAGAGAGATCTATGATAGTGAGAAGAGAAAGAAATATCTTATGGGTTGTGATTCATAATTTGATTAGCTCAAACATATATAATTATTTAAATTTGTAATTTATATCATGCACTAAAAACATCCTCTGATTCCAACTTTATGAAAGACCCTTAAGCAGGATTGAATTCAATACACAAATGAAAGGCATTATATATCCTTTAAAAAAAAATTAGAAAACCACAGGAGCCCTCCCAGCAGACCTCTTCCGGCCTCCTTCCGGGTCCGAGCGCCTCGCCCCGCCCCCAGCCCGCCCCCAGCGGCATCTGGCCAACCAGGGAAGGGCGCCGACTCCACCCGGTGATTGGCTCCAGGCACAGGCTGCTGAGCCAATCAGAACCCAGAGGACCTACACCTAGGTGTGGACTCAACAGCCGAAAGGCGGCTCGTTGTCCAGCCCCTGTTGCTGGGTGCAGAGGGGGGACCCCGGAGAGGGGAGCCCCGAGAGGGGCTGGGACGGGAGGAGGAGGGCAGGAACTGGCTGGGCCCAGCTGTATTTAAGCCAAGCGTGACGCCCCCAGAGCCTTGGGCTTTCCCATCGCGGCAGCCTCCCCTCCACCTTCTGAAGCCAGAAAGGTTGGGTTTTAGCACTCGCAGGCGCTGCATGTTCTCCCCTGTTCCCGCCAGCCTGTTTCTCCATCCCTGAGCTAGAGGATCTCTGCACAGATTCTTCCTTTCCCACCTTAACTCCTGCTTACACTTTTTATCTCAGCTCACTTGTTACTTCCGAGTCTTCACTGAACCGCCCCAGCCCCCTTACCTCCTCCCAACAAAACAAAACAAAACCCTAATTCGGGCGTGTTCCTACCCTTCCTTCTTTGCGCTCATCGCGATTGCTAATTATGTATTTATTTGGGTGAATATTTGATATATCTCCCCCACTCCGCTCCTCATGGACTGTGAGCTCCATGAACACAAACGCTTTCTCTCTTTTTCCCTGTACCCAACACACCTGGCACAACAATGGTACACAGGAGTTGCCTGTAAAGTGGGTGACCTCAGACCTTACCCCCTTGGTGGACGGGAGGTGGGCAGCTTTAGGTAGTGTTTGCAGTGTGCAGAAACAATAGAGCTAAAGAACCAAGAGTAGAGATAATAGTAAAATGTAGTACAATAATTAGGCAGTGATGAATTTCTAATAGCATTGCCTTGTTTTGTTGTTGTTGTTGTTTTGAGGGGGTTTTTTGGTTTGGTTTTTTTTTTTGCATGGGCAGGCACCAGGAATCCAACCTGGGTATCCGCATGACAGGCAAGAACTCTGCCTGCTGAGCCACCATGGCCCACTCTACCTTTGTTTTTAATATAGTTTACTTATAAGTAAATACAATTTAATTTTTAATAATGGCCATTTAACACTGGCTCCTAAAATACCTGAGAATTTAAAATCCGCTTCCAAGAGCTGGTACAAGCTGGCACCAGCACATCACTGCTTCCAGGTTTCTGGGTGACATGACTTGCTGTCATCAGTCTTGCCTCTCTGTGGGTACTTAGCTTGCTCTGTAATATCGGATACCACCACCCCATCCACTTCCCGTTCTCCAAAGACTCTGGAGGCTGATGTCTCCTTATGCTTGGGGTACAGACCTTCTTTGTTCTTTGACTGTCAAATTAATGGGTTTCAGAGAGGAGAAATCAGAGTGCTGTATTTCACAGGAAGCCTGGTGCTGCCCCTCTTTCTGCGTTTCCCAAATCCCACTCCCAGAAGGACTCTGGTGCAGCAGGCAAACACTTGGAACACTTGGAAGCATTTCCACGGGGCACAGAGCAGAATAGGCAACCCTTCGTGTTAAATACCAGACATCAGTGTCGTAAGGTCCCCAATGCTTCCTTCTCTGGCTCTCCTCTTTCAAACCCCTTCTCTTACCCAGGACCCTTTTGCTAATCCAGACCCCCAAAGCCTGCCTTCCATGCCTATCTGAGAAGGCCCCAACTTCCTAATAGTTTATTATCTGGATACATATTGTGCCTTATATTGCCACCCTCTCCTTCCAGACTGCCCAAGGAACTCGTTTGAAGTTCCACCAACCCTGAAAGGAGTGCTGCCCTCTCTTGCAATACCTGGCATTTCTTTCCTTTCTGTTGTTGTTCTCCTTCTCCCTCTCCTCCCTCCCTCTCCTCCTCTTCCTTCCCCTCCCCACCCCTTCTTGTAATGACCTATTTTGTTCTTTCATAAGGATCCCATATCTCAACAAATTGGAACAACCAACCAAATTCTGTGCAACTTCAAGATGCCCCGTTCATGGGTTTTATGCCTTACAGTTATTAATTCAATGAATCCTCACTAGCAGCCCTAAAAGGGTTGTCACACAATATAACCGACAGTTAAAGCAGTTATTATCCCTGTCCTATTAAGGAGGATGCTGAGGCACAGAGAGGTTAAGTTACCCAAAGTCACACAGCCTTGAGCCCGGGCCACCTGGTTCCAGATGAGCTCCTAAGTCCCTCAGTCCCCTGCCTCTTCTCTGGAAGCTCTGCTGTTTTTCCAGTGCCTCGGGGAGGGAAAGAAGAGGGAAGAGAGTGGAGAGCACTGAACCCTTGCTGTGCTCCAGGTCTTGAGCTGGCATCTTTTGCAAATACTAGCAGCTCACTTAATCCCTGCAACGGAAGGATTGGCGTTCCCATCTGAGAGACGGTGAAACTGGGGCTAAGCTCTCTGAGATGTCTAGTCTCCAGAGGTGGCCGCCGTCACGTCCTTCTGTGTCTGTAAGCATGTGGCGCTCTTCCTTCGGGAGACGGAGTGCAGCTCTCCTCTTGAACATAGAATGTGATGGAGGTGACATTCTTGAACTTCCAATGCTGGGTCATAAATCTTGCCCCTTTCCCCTGGGCCTTTTGGGGTGTCTTCTGTTGGAATGTAACATCCTTTCTGCAAGATGAGCAAGTCACGTGGTGAAGTGGCCACTCGTCGTTCCACGGGCCCAGCTGAGAGTCCATTTGACAGCCTCCACCAGCTGCCAGCCAGGGAGTGAGCTGTGGCAGATGTCTAGCCCAGATGGTCCCCCGGGGCCCGACTGCAGCTGTAGGAGGGCCCCCAAGCGAGAACCGCCCAACTGAGCCCAGTCACCCACAGAAACCTGAGATGTTGTGGGAAACATTTGTATTAAGGCACTGAGCCTGGGCTTTTTGTTTTATTGTTGTTGTTGTTACACAGCAATGGATAACAAGCAAGAAAGAGTAAGGCCAGGATCTAAAGCCTGCAGTCAGTTCCAGTCTAAGGCCGTTTTCAGTTAACCTATTGTTACTTGACCATCCCTTGTCCATCTGGAGGTTTCCAGTTAGAGTCTTTGAGCCTCTCCTGCCTGCTGCATTACTGGCCGTATTCATTCATTCACACGGCAGCAGGTAGAATATGAGTCAAGATGCCCAAGATGAGACAATCCATGCCAACATTTTTTTTAAAAGAAAGGAAAATAATTTTCACTATAGTGTAACAGAATCTCTCTAGCCATGTAGTGTAACCAAAAACATTGACTTCTTAAAAGACTGTTGAAACAACAACAACAAAAAAACAAGGACTAGGTCCTCAGCCACGAGGACTGCATCCTGCCCTCTCCTCGCTGCAGACGTGACCTCAGGCAGACCCCTTGCCCTCTCTGAGCTTCGGTCTCCTCTTCTGAAATGTGGGCGTTCAGATGAGCAGCCCTCGGGACCTGGGGGCCAGAGAAGGGCCTCTCCACCGAGTCCTTGAGTGAGAGGCACCTAAGGAAGCTGTTCACAGCAGGTTCCCTGTCTTTGCATCCCTGGTCACCAGGGAGGAGAAACAAAGCTTTGTCTTTCCCCCACTAAAGGAGATTGGCCGCTAATCTGGCCTGGGGAAGGCAGTGGAGGCGGGAGGCCAGGTCACCAGGCAAGGGCACCTTGGAAGTTTCCAGCATTGAGTCCTTTCCCTTATCCTCAGGGTTTTTCTTCTTTTCCTATCTTCCCCAAAATGAAAAGAGCTCCATTGTTTTCCTGATGATGCTGATAATATTTACACATTGTAAAAAAAAAAAAAAAATTCAAAGAGGTAAAGAGGAAAAATTGTCTCTTCACTATAGAGAGATAACCAGACATTATTTTTAAGCCTTGCTTATCCACTTAATTTATTGCAGACTGTGCTGGTTTGAAGCTGTCTGTGCCTCAGAAAAGGCCACGTTCTAATTCAGTCCTGCAGAGGCAGACCTATTGGAGGTGGGGCCTTTTGATTAGGTTGTTCCCATTGAGATGTGACCCAATCCATTCAAGGTGGGTCTTAATCCTTTACTGGGGTCCTTCATGAGAGAGCAGAGAGAACTTGGGAATCCCCGAGGAGCTAAGAGGGGACCCACAGATGCTCAGAGAGAAAGCCACTGGAATCAGAAGCTGAAAGCAACGGAACCCAGAAGAGAAGACCAGCAGATGCCTGGCCACGTGCCTTCCTGGGTGCCTGAGGTGTCCCAGATGCCAGGGACCTTCCTCCAGAGTCCAGGTATCATCCTGTTTGTGCCTTAATCGGGACTACTTTCATGGCCTAAGAACTGTAAATTGTAAGTTAATAAATCCCCATTGTAAAAACCAACCGGTTTCTGGTATTTTGCATTCCGGCAGCTTTAACAAATAGGAAACACAGACATTGCTCCTCTGTTAAGGAATTTTGTGCACACCAGGGACCAGGGATAAAGAGCACAGATTCTGGAGCGAGACTGCCTGTGTCCAGACGTCTTCTCCTCCAGGCACCAGCTGTGTGGCCTTGAGAAGTCCCTCTCTGTGCTCGCTTTCTCATCTATGAACTGTATGTGGCCCAGCCGTGTCAGGGTTATGGCTTGGGCCACCTCAGGAGGAAATGGGCCTTGGCCGGCTAAGCATTAAGCAGTGTGGGGAATACTGCTGCTGTCCCGCAGACTGAATTATGTAAGAAAATATTTATTACAAAATACAGGCTATGAAAAAAAATACAGACTATAAATGTTATAAATGCATACATGACAGTGGTAGTGTAACCGAGAAATCAGGATGTAAGGGATGATTTTGATTACTGAATTGTTATGCAGATGTTCCTGTTTTGCTCTCTGGTCTATTAGACAGAGGGAAAGACCTGAAATCTCTGCACTATAACGCAGCTGCCTTGACCTCTCATGATTGTAGGGCCTTTGTCTTCCGCCCCTCTGGTTGTAAAAACCTTGTGACTAACCTTCACTTGTACTGTTTATCCAATTTTTCAACTCTAGAGTCTTGTAATCACTAAAAACAGACCCCAATGTTTATGAATGAAGGTCCTGGGCCAGCCCAGAGCTGCCCCGCCCCAAGTCCACGGTTATCTCGACACCTGAGCCGGGACCTCACCGAGGCGGGCCCACCTGACACGCAGGTAGCTTAGACGCTCACCTGCAGGTCACCTGCACCTCATTATAATACTGAGAACCACGCCCCCGTCGGTGTGGGCCGCCTCTGTCTGCGCAGGCTCCTCACATCCCCTCTAATCTCGCCATCTGGACCCCTGTGCCCATCACCCTAAGCCCTGCCCACCTTTTAATTCTATAAAATTATCAGAATCACCTCTGTTTAGGGAGACAGATTTTGGGCCGACAGGCCATCTGATCTCCTGCCACATGCCTAGCAATGAACCCTTTCTCTCTGTGAAACCCTAGTGTCTCAGGAATTGGTCATTTGAGCACATTAGGCAAAAGAATCCCCCGCCTCTGTCCAGTAACGGTATCATTTGTCAAGTATGACATTCATTATCATTGTACAGCCAACGAGATGACCAGATTCCATCATCATCACTTTGAGCCCTGTTACTTTAGAAGTCACCTCTCTTCTCTGACCCTCTGTTTCTTCTTCTGTAAAAGGCTAGTGACACCCACCTTGGGGCGCTGAGAGGACAGAGAGGGACGTGGTTCCCGATGGTAGCCTGAAGCTGTAGGGAGGGCTGGCCGGCCCCACCCTGCTGACTCCCAGGCCCCCTCCTCCTGCAGGCAGCCCAGTGAGACTGGAACCCACTCGCGGCAGCTGTTTTCCTCGGCACCGTCGGCATATGCTGCGGCTGAGTCTTGGCAACACCCACCTGCCAGGACCTTTTTTTTTCCATCTCCATGTCTGCAAAGTGCAGAGTTGGCGCCTGATGTCCCCCAAGTTCAACTCTACTGAATCCCTCATTCCCAGGCTTTCATTCTGAAGACACACGAAACACCCCAAACCGTATTTCTCTGTGTCAGCCCTGTCTAAAGTGCTCCCGTAGCTCAAGAGAGGGCCATTCTGGGCTGGGGCTCCCGGGCCATTGGGGAACCCCACTGCCACCCTCCGCTGGTGGCAGCTCCTTTCCCCTTCACCTGAAGACTCTCCCGCGAGGCCGAGGCCCACCGCTGCTGCCGAGCCTTCACTTTCCGGTGTTTCTGGGCAGTGAGGCTGGTCCTCCCCTACATCTCCTCCTGCGGCTGTTTGGTTGAGGTGGCAGCAAACAGAAGTTTATTCCCCTGAACACATTCTATCATAAGGGTTTGTGTTACTCAGGACTCTTTCCATGAAATTCAATCAAATGCGCTCAAAACAGACGGGAGGGTGTTAAGTGATCTGCACAACCAAAAAGCCCAGGTGTGGTTCAGGTATGGCTGGATCCAGGTGTGCTTCAGGTATGGCTGGATCCGGGTGTGCTTCAGGTATGGCTGGATCCGGGTGTGGTTCAGGTATGGCTGGATCCGGGTGTGGTTCAGGTATGGCTGGATCCGGGTGTGGTTCAGGTATGGCTGGATCCGGGTGTGGTTCAGGTATGGCTGGATCCGGGTGTGCTTCAGGTATGGCTGGATCCAGGTGTGGTTCAGGTATGGCTGGACCCAGGTGTGCTTCAGGTATGACTGGATCCAGGTGTGGTTCAGGTATGGTCAGATCCAGGTGTGCTTCAGGTATGGCTGGACCTAGGAGTGGTGCAGGTATGGCTGGATCCAGGGGCTCGACTACAACCAGGACTTTGTCTTTCTCCACCTTGAGGCTCTCTCTGTGTTATTCCCCGGCAGTGTTAGTCTCAGGCAGGCTCTATCTATGCCATAGCAACATGACTGCCACACCTGCAGGTTTATTTAGTCCTTCATTCTTACGACCTCCGTTAGAAAGGGATCCTGGCTCATCTGGGGACCCTCTTCAATGTGATGGCTCTCTCTCTCGTTCTCTCTCTCACACACACATGCTCGGGCCTCACACGTGGGAGGTGGACGCTGGGGAGCTGCCAGCCATCTCTGCCCGAGACAGGGAAGGGCCCTAACCCAGCTCCATCAAGGGCTACTAGTAGTGCGGAGACCATCCCTCAAGGCCTTGCCTTTGGCCACTAACTCTTCACCCCCCATTAGAGGTATAAAATCACCCACAGCCCACAGGAAAAATAGCTCCTTACTACAAAATAAAATTTGAAAGGAGTGTTATGATTTCGTTTTTGTGATCACTTGGTGACACATAATTTGCTCAAATAATGACTGGCTGCGGTTTGCTGGCAACACTCCTGCCCCCTCCTTCATGGGGAATTCTTGCAGAGGGAGGAAATCTAAGCCACATGTTTTCCACTGTCCTGAACATTTTATGAACATTAGATCTCACTATGAATAAAGTGAACATAATGCTACGTTGGACATTTAATTAAACATTTATTGATTTGATTTTGCAGAGAAGACTTTTTTTAATTTTTGGCTCCAATAACATTTTTTTTTTAGGTCTCAAATCTTGATAAAGGACCTTGAAACATGCATAAGCCCTGGGCTTGGTGCCAAAAGAACTTGCCAAATAGAGGGAAGAGGACTCTTCCTGGAAGCCAGGGGTGTGGGATGCTGCAGAAGGGAAAGCTCAGAGCCAGGACTCTCAGTTACAAATCACCGCGGGGCTGTCCCTTGGGAAGGGGGCAACTAGGAACCCATCAACACTGAGGGTGGGGCCGGGGCCACGGCAGAGGCTGCAGGGAAGCAAGTTTCATTTCAGCCTCAGGAACTGGTTAGAGCTGTCCACAGAAGGCCTGTCCAGTCTAGGGAGCTACCACCGGATGGTAAAGATTTCTCTCTAGGTCAGGAGAGGCTGGATTCTGCTGCAGTAACAAACGAGCCCTAACTCTCAGGAGCTGACACCAACACTCACTTCTCACACTGCATGTCCATTATGGGCCAGCAGGGGGCACTCCACGACCCCCCTCCCCCATCCTACCGGAAGGAGTTTCCCTTTAGTGGATGGGAAAGTCCTACAGCAGAGGGAAAAAGAAGTTTTGCTACATATGCACTGACACATAGAGCTTCTGCTCAGAAGTGACACGTGTCACTTCTGTCACATGCATTGGCCAGAGGAAGTCCCATGGTCAAACCTGTGGTGCATCAGGAAGCACCCACACGTGTGTGTAATAATAATGCAACGCTGAACCATTTTTACCCCTGAGCGTGAAACCAAGACCGACACGCAGCCTTCTGCGAGGGAGGCCCCACCCAGACAGTTGCTCCATCTCTTCTCCCAGCACCCACAGGCTGGAGAGGAGGGAGGTGAGGCCATTCGAGGTCACAGAGCCAGTCAGTGGCCGAGCCGGAAGTCCCTTCTCCCTCACCGGTTCTTAACCTCTTTATCCCATAGGGTGAAGGTGCAGTTCTTTTCTGGCCTACCCGTGCCCTTTTCAAACCACTGCAGAAGGTCAATGACTTAACTGGAGGGATGCTGAGTTGTCCCTCAGTCTCTCTCCTGTATGATGAGGTAACTTGCCTTGGATTAAAAGGACATTTTGCGCATGCACATTTAATTGGATGCTTAAAGAAAAATCATTTTCGCCAGGTTCTTTATCTGCAAAGGAGCATGCAACGGCTTCCAACGTTCTCCCCACAAGTCTGAACTCATTTTCTTTTCTGCCAGCCATACTTAAAGGCAGTATCAATTCCCCTTAAAGTAAAGGAACTACACAGGGTACAAAAACTGGGGAAGTATTAGGCAGGAGAAAATGAGTATGAGGGAGGTGACCTGTGCTAGCCATTAAAATTTACCACCGGGGCATGATCCCCCGACTGTGCCTCCTGTGACGTCCCACTGCAAACATAATGCACGCTTCTAAAATATAGCTTTTCTCTCGGGCAGACAGATAAATTACATCCCCAGTTTGCTCGCAGTTAAGTTGGGGACGTTTTACTGCTGTGCTGTGGACCACAGAATGTGAGCAAACTGATTTTATCACTTTGTGGCTTGGCCCATAAAAATCTCCCATGCACAAGCTTCCATTGGATCCTTATTTTTAGACACCAGCTGTAAAGGGTATTTTGGGGTCAACTGAAGAAAATTGAAAATGGACTGGATATAAGATGAGGTTATGGAATTTTTAAATTTCTCACATGTGGTACTGGCACTTTGGCTAGGAAGACTAGCCTTAATTTCAGAAGATGCACACTTAAAAGCATTAGCCATGCAAGCCCACAGGAGTCGGTTTCTGATTAGGATTCACAGCCAGACTCACAATTGACAATTCGCCTTTCCGGGACCTAATTTATTTAGAAAGGCTGGGGAGCAGGAAGCACAGCAGCAGCAGAGAGGAGAACTAGGGGCCTCGCATGCCACTTTCCACTCCTTAATTAAAGCTTGTGGTGCATGTGCTGGTTGCAGGTGGCATCAGGGAAGCCGCTGGATCTGGGGTCCCTCACCCCAACGCCCCAGTCACTGAGTGCTGTAAAGTTGAGGGGCCACCTCCCCGCCTTCAATATAGACACGGTCCACACATTACAAGTGATACAGTGAACGACACCGACCACCAAGGACAAGAGAACAAGGGACATCCATGGATCCGTTTAACAGCTGGCAGCAGGTCCTGCAGGAATCCGTCCTAAAGTCAGGATTGATCCTTCAAGAAGTCAGATGAAAACCCAAATCCATAGGCTGGAGAAGGCATTCACAGTCCAGCTGCAAAGACTTCCCTTCTAGTGAGGATGTGTGCAACTTATTTTGAAGTGGTTCAACAAAAAAGTTAATTAAGGCAACATGCTGACAAGTGTTGAGTCTGGGAGATTGCGAAGCAAATGTTTATCAAGCGCTTCTTCCAACCGGGCTATGTCTGAACATTTTCATTATAGGAAATTGAGAACAAAACTAAAATGGAGGAACTCACTTCCGTTTTTTTGTTTAATATGTAGTTTGCTGGTCAGTTAATTCTGCCTGTTTAAACCTATCTGCCTTCAAGATGAAATAAAAATGCACCCCCATGCCTGGTTTCGTGCAGCCCCATAGCTGCCCCAACTACAAGCTCCATCTCTCCCTTCAATCTGAATGCCTCTTCCCCTGGCATATGCCACCACGCTCTCTCTGTTGAGTTCCTTTAGTTGCAGATGACAGAAAAAAGCAATGTAACTTGCCTTAAGCAAAATAAAATATAATTACTTTTCAAATAATTAAATTAAATGAATTATAATGAAATGATAAAAATAGAATTTTATTAAAACTTCACATAACCACATAGTCCTGGCTTCAGGTAAGTTTTGATCTAGAGGTCCAAGGACTAGGCTAGGCCCCCATCTCTTTCCCTCTGTCCCTTGGCTATTTCTCAGTGTTGCTTCCATTTGCACACAGGTCACCGATGGCGGCCAGAAGTCCTGGAACTGGTTCCTTCCCGGCTGACATCCAGCACTCTTCACCGGCGCTTTCTCAGGAAAACTCCCAAGGCTCACTCTGATTGGACAGACTTAGTCACATGTCCGCCTGGGAACCAATCACTCAAGGGGAATGTCAGCAGTGATTGGGCTGGCCTGGCCTGGGGGTGGAGCTAGCGTGGGCGGACACCCGGAAGCAGTGACATGGGTTGTGAGTGAGGAAGAGGCGGGGAGGTGGGAAGCCGGGTCCCTGGAGGGTGGGATCGGGACAGGGGTGGGAGAGGATGGGTGATCTGGGTCCCACCCACTGCAGAGGACGTTCATTCGAGTCTTCTTGGTCGGTGTGGACGGCTTCTTCGTGCTGTGAGTCCCCGGCGCGGCCTGGGGATGCTGAAAGGGCTCGGCTGCTTGGCTGGGTCCTGCCCGGCGGGGCGCCGGGGCTGCAGTTCGCCGAGCGGCCACCAGGTGGGGGTGGAGACGCGGGAGCGCAGTCCCCTCCCCGGGTGTCCGAGTTATTTTCACTTTTTGGTGCAGTGGACACTTCCTTTGGAGCGTTCCTCGGGCAGAGCGGCCTTCGAGGTCCCGGTGGATTCTCACCCGCTGGGCGAATGCGCGGGAAGTAAAACGTGAGCGACATTTCAGAAGCCGCCGCCCCGAGGGAACCGCCAGCCTGGTGGAGAGCACCAGAGATTCTGCTTTCTCTTTTTTTGTAAAATATGTACGTGGATTCATACAGTATGTGCTCTTTGCAGTCTAGCTTTCTTCACGCAACGTTACATTTATGAGAAACCCCCAATAATTGAAGATTTTTCTATAGTGTCCACAATTTATTTGTCCTTTTCTACTTCTGATAGGCATTTGGATAATTTCCAGTTTGGGGGCAATTATGAGTATCTTTTGGTGAATATATATGCGTTTTTCGGATGGTTTATTCCCACGTGTGGAATTGGTGGTTCATAGGTGATGATATATGTTTGCTTAACATTAGCCAATATTGTCAAATTTCCAAAGCAGTTGCACCCATCTGAACCAGCGATGCCTGAGAGAGTACCAGTTGTACTTGGTATTTTCTATCTGTTCTATTTAGCCATTCAAGTAAGTTAGGCTTTCTTTTCTAACATCTTTATTGATGTTGAGTATAACTTTATTGAGTTTAATTTGCATGCCATATGCATATTTTAAAACTTTAACTTCTGTGTGAGACCAAAAGGAGAGATGTTTATTTGGTGCAAAATGTGTTATTTTGGGTAGCGCATTTTCTAATTTAATTTGTATAGTCAGTTTACTTGAACACCATAATTACATGGGCTCTTCAGTAGGGTGTGAGGTCTTGTTGGTTTGTACAGTTTAGCATGATATGCCGATATATCCCAGAGGTACTTGGGCAGAGAATAAAAAAGTATTTGCAAAATCCCCTCGGGAGACTGGGGAGAAAGGAGGAAATATTAAACTTCCCCATGTGGGGAATTCCTGATATTATTGCAAGTGGTGGGGCAACCAATTTAATAGGCTAAGCCCCTGATCTTAGGATTTGCCTCTAAGAAACTTATTCCCGCAAAGAAGAAGCTAAACCTACTTATAATTATGCCTAAGAGTCACCTCCAGAGAACTTCTTTTATGGCTCAGATGTGGCCTCTCTCTCTAAGCCAACACGGCAGGTGAACTCACCGCCCTCCCCCCTATGTGGGACATGACTCCCAGGGGTGTAAAGCTCCCTGGCAACAAAGGACAGGACTCCCAGGATGAGCCAGAACCTGGCATCAAGATTTTAAGAAAGCCTTCTTGACCAAAAAGGGGAAAAGAAAAATGAGACAAAATAAAGTTTCAGTGACTGAGAAATTTCAGAGTCAAGAGGTTACTCTAGAAGTTATTCTTATGCATTATATGGATGTCCCTTTTTAGTTTATGGTGTGTTGGAGTGCCTAGAGAAAAGTACCTGAAACTGTAGAGCTGTTTTCCAGTAGCCTTGATTCTTAAAGATGACTGTATAACTTTTATGTGTGACCATGTAATTGTGAAAACCTCGTGTCTGATGCTCCTTTATCTAGGGTATGGATAGATGAGTAAGAAAAAAATGAGGATAAAAATAAATAAATAATAGGAGAGGATAATGGGTAAAAAATTGGGTAGAGTGAAATACAAGTGGCCAGTGAGAGGGAGGGGTGAGGGGTATGGGAGGTATGAGTTTTTTCTCTTTATTTCTTGTTCTGGAGTGATGCAGATATTCTAAAAATGATTATGGCGATGAATACACAACTCTGTGATGATATTGTGAGTCACTAATTGTATACTTTGGTTGGACTGTATGTGTGTGAAGATATCTCAATAAAAATAGTTTAAATAAATAAATAGCTAACAAAAGAATTACATAACATAAAGAGTCGCCTGTTTTTAAGTGTTCAAGGCAGGGATTTTTAATAAGTGTACAGAGTTACACCATCACTACCACAATCCAATTTTCGAACTTTTCCATCACTCCAAAGAGAGCTCTTGTGCCCACTTTAGATGTGTTCGTAAGCTCATTTTTTCAGCAGACTTTAGGAACTAGCTGTGTGCCAGGCCCTTGTCTGAGCTCTGGGAGGGATGCGGACATCAGGAAGGGCTGCCCTCGTCGCACAGAGAAGCACGTGTGACGTGATCGCTGGGCTGCAGAACCCGGAGCAGCTTGTCCCCTGTGGGGACCTAGAGGGAGGCCAGTGCTTCTGACGCACGAAGGGTCAGGACACTGGAGAGGCCGGCAGGGGAGGTCAGGAGGGGCTGAAATCCCAGTGTCTCATTTCCCCCAACAAATTGGAGCTCTTTTCATGGGAAGGACAGGCAAAGAATTTCTGCTTGGCCGTTACCTAGAAGACATGTCCCTCCAAAGAAGAGCTCAGCTTTCCAGGCGTTGCTTGGGGATCGCATCCTCCATGAGAAAGCTTTCCTGACCTCGAGGGCCTGCTGCTGTTCCTTTACCCGCAGAACTCGGATCTACACGTCTGCCTCCCCCATGGGCTGAGAGCTCTTTGGGGCAAGGGCCTTGACTGCTTTCTTTGCTGCTGGGGTCTCTGGTGCTTAGCTCAGTGCCTGGCACATAGTAGGTGTTTTTGGTGTTTCTTGAAGCTGCTGAAATGCACTATGCCAGAAACGGATTGGCTTTTACAAGGGAGATTTTAGCTTACAAATTTACAGTCCTAAGGCCATGAAAATGCCCAATTAAGGCATCCAGAGAAGGATACCTTGACTCTGAAGAAAGCCCAGTGGCATTGGGCTCCTCTGTCACATGAGAAGGTACATGGCTGGCATCTCCTAGTTCTTCTCTCCAAAATGTCTCTGGGCTTCCGTGGGTCCTTGCTTGTTTCTGTCTTCTCTAAATTCTCCTGGCCCTGAGCTCTCTCTAAGATGCCTCTCCCTTAATACCCACCTTGAATGGGTGGGGTCACATCTCCATGGAAACAATCGAATCAGAAAGGTCCCACACAACAATGGGTCTGGCCCCACAAGATTGGATTAAAACATGCCGCCTTTTCTGAGGCGCACAAGATCAGGCCAACACAGCTCCCCGGGACAGCCAGGCCTGGCCATAGGAAGCTACTACCTCCAGCTTCCCTTTCCTTTTCATCTCAAAAAAAATGAACAATATACACAATAGCACATGATGATTTTTTAAATTATAAAATGAAGGTCAGCACAAGAAAATACCATACAGAGATGACCAGTTGTCCACCCCTACGTGTGTACTCTGTCCCAGATCACTCATTTTTAGCTGGTCCTGGGGCCACTTGGAATACAGACTGCGTCTCCCAGACTTCCTTGCAGGTAGGGTGGCCCAGTGACTAAATCCTGGCCAGTAGGATGAGGCAGGAGTGTTACATGGTGGGTTCTAGGAATTTTTCTTAAGCGATAGCTCATGGAAGTGTAACAAATAAGGGATCAGTGGCTGAGAGAGTTCAAATGGAGTCGAGAAGCTAGCTACTCTGGAGGTCACTCTTGTGCAAGCTGCAGTTAGACATTGCTACCTATGCCAAACTCCAACCAAAACCATTCCTGCCAATCCTAAAGAACACCTAGGGCATTATACAAGATTCTACAAAGGTTCCATACACTAGGGTGACTTTCCAGAAACCTAAAATCTCCAGATGGGTCCCTGGATCAGATAAGTCCTTGTTGTAGTTTGCTAGCTGCCGGAATGCAATATACCAGGAACAGAATGGCTTTTTAAAAGTGGAATTTAATAAGTTGCTATTTACAGTTCTAAGGCTGAGAAAATGTCCCAATTACAACAAGTCTATAGAAATGTCCAATCAAAGGCACCCAGGGAAAGATACCCTGGTTCAAGAAGGCCGATGAAGTTCAGGGTTTCTCTCTCAAGTGATAAGGCACATGGCGAACACAGTCAGGGCTTCTCTCTCAGCTGGAAGGACACATGGCAAACATGGGGTCATCTGCTAGCTTTCTCTCCTGGTTTCCAGTTTCATGAAGCTCCCCGGGAGGCATTTTCCTTCTTCATCTCCAAAGGTCGCTGGCTGGTGGACTCTCTGCTTCATGGTGCTGCAGCATTCTCTGCCCTCTCCGAAGCTCTCATTCTCCAAAATGTTTCCTCTTTTATAGGACTCCAGAAACTTATCAAGACCCACCCAAATAGGTGGAGACGCGCCTCCACCTAGTCCAGTTTAACAACCACTCTTGATCAAATCACATCTTCAGGGAGATGATCTAATTACAGTTTCAAACATACAATATTGAATAGGGATTATTCTGCCTTTATGAAATGGGATTTTGATTAAAACATGGCTTTTCTAGGGGACATACATCCTTTCAAACCAGCACAGTCCTGAAATGCAGAGGGGCCAGCCTCTCCAAAACATCAACTAGTTCCATCTCCCTATCTTATCAACAGCCCCTTCCAATATGAAAAATTAGAATGGGCATAGCCTAATTACCACTAAAGATTGGGAGAAAGATCAAAGGTGATGGTGGAGTTATACAGAGAAGGTCAAGTTTAAAAAATGAGTATGATTCTGAACCGTTATATTGATATTTCTTTTAGTCTCCAGTACCTAAGAGCAGCTAGAAGTAAAAATCTAGAATGGTGGAACTGTAACCCATACCAAACTCTGAAATCTGTTCTACACCTAATTGTTGCGATGTGCTTTGAAATTTATTGCTTTTTTTGTATATATGCTATTTTTCACAAAAAAGGGAAAAAAAGAGAAGGACTATAACAGAGAAGATAGGATTTAACAAATGAGTATGCTGAATCATTACATTGATATTTCTGTTGGTCTCCAGTGTCTTGGAGCAGCTGGAAGAAAAAACGAAAAATCATGGAACTGTAACTCATACCAAACTTTAAAATCTGTTCTATAAATCTGTTCTATAACTACTCGTTATAATATACTTGGATGATGCAAATGTTCCAAAAAATGACCATGGTGATGAATGCACAACTATGTGATGATATTGTGAGTCATTGATTGTTCACCATGTATGGAATGTTTATATGTTAAGATTTAGCAATAAAAATATTTTTAGGGCGGGCCACGGTGGCTCTGCAGGCAGAGTTCTCGCCTGCCATGCCAGAGACCCAGGTTCAATTCCTGGTGCCTGCCCATGTGAAATGTAGTTGGAGATTTATTGCTTTTTTGTATATATGTTATATTTCACAATAAAAAAAGTTTTAAAAAAAAGGTCAAAGGACATGATGGAGTTAGACAGAGAATTAGGGTTTAACAAATGAGTATGAGTGCTGAATCATCATATTAATATTCCTTCTAGTCTCCAGTATTTTAGAGCAGCTAGAAGTAAAAACCTACAATTGTGGAATTGTAACCCATACGAAACTCTGAAATCTGTTCTACAATTAATTGTCATGCTGTGCTTTGAAATTAAAAAGAAAAAAAAATAAAGACAGCTCATGCGGCTGCAGCATTCTGAGCCGGGCCCAACATGGTGGAAAGAAGTGAGGTGGAGTCTGGCCCCCCAATAAGGAAACATCACAATCTGCTGCCAAAGATGGAGCAGAAAACTGGTGCATTTTTTAATGAGATTATAAACTACTCTGACCAACATACCCATTTACCACAAACTCCTGAAACAAAGGTCAAGGACTCCAGCCACCCACTTGCCAATGCGGAAGGCATTGCTTTGGGACTGGGGACTCCTTTGCATCAAATGTTAGAATTAAAAAACCTTTGAAACACGAGTATGAAGAAGCAATGGCACCAGAGCCGGGACCACTAGACAAAATTAAAGGGGAACTTAACAATGCACAAATAGAGTTTGCTGACTCTTGGAGTCAAGGATGAATTCTAAACCATGAAACCACCTTATTATTTTATCATGGAAGTAGAAATTTGCAAGAGATTGAAGAAATCGCAAAGGAGGATGGCAGCAAAAAAATCTCAAGAAAGTGAACTGAAGATGCAGACAGTATTTTCAGCCGGTGGCCGTCCTTTTGCTCCACAGTTGACTATTGGTTCACTGGCATCGTCTGGCATGAGTGAGAGGCTTTCTCCAGCTGCAGCCACAGCAGCTGGTTTCTGGTTGTTTAAAAAAAAAAAAAACCTCCAAAAGGGATAAACTGCTTGTTCTGGTTTGGTAAAGCTGACAAAATGCAATATATCAGAGATGGGTTGGTGTCTATGATGGGGATTTATTTACTCACAAATGTACAGTTCTAAGGCCGTGAAAACGTCCCCATTGAGGCATCAACAGGACAAGACTGTCTCTGAAGACTGGTCGCCCCAAGCCTGGGCTCCTTACCAGGCAGCAAGGCTCCTGGCGACTTCTGCTGCTCCTTCTCTCCGGGTTTCGCTGCTGTTTCAGTGTCTGGCTTCTACGCCGGTGGCTTTTTCTCAAAAATTCTCCAGGTGTTTCTCTGAATTTCGTCTCCTCGCTTCTCTGGGGCTTTTCTCCTCTGGAATCCAGTAGGGAGATTAAGACCCAGCTGGAACTGGGTGGGTCACATCTCAACTGAACCTAATCAAAAGGTCCCACCCACAACCGGTCTGCACCCCCAGGAGCGGAGTCAAAGGACACAGCCTTTTCTGGGGTCCATGCGCTTCACACTGCCGCATCCTTACCAGAGGAATGGGGCTGCTCCGCAGCCCTGCTCGGCACCACGCCGCCCGGAGAGACAGCTCCACCAGGACACCACGCCTCCTCCCACCAGCCACAGGTGCTCGAGCTGCTCAAATGACATTTTAAATCCAAAGGACGTGATCAGGGCCTGCTTTGAAAATCCCACCACTAGTAAAGGGTTTTTTTTTTTTTCAGTCTAATGTCTGGACTAAAAAGGATTCCTGTTGAAAGCATAAATGCAGATAGCATTTCTACCAAGTGCTGTATGTCTCAGAACACTGTTATTTGACATGAAGCTCATTGTCAGGAGGTCGTTGTTCCTGTTTGCTAAAGCTGCTGGAATGCCTGTACCAGGAATGGATCGGTTTTTACAACGGGGATTTATTAGGTTACATGATTATAATTGTAAGGCCACAAAAATGTCTGCATTAAGCCATCAACAAGGGGATATCTTTGCTCAAGAAAGGCCGATCGGGCCCAGGGTTTCTCTGTCACCCGGGAAAGCACACGGCCACTGGCCCCGGATCCTATACGTCTTTGCTTGGCCTCTCCTGGGGCATTTCGTCAGCGTCTCCAAGCATCTGTGTCCTCTCCAAAATGCCCCTCCTTCACGGACCCCAGTAAAGGATTAAAACCCTCCTTGAATGGGCGGGATCATATCTCCATGGAAACAATGTAATCAGTAGGTCCCACCCACACTAGGTCTGCCCCCTCCAGAACAGGTGGGAAGAACATGGCTTTTCTGGGGGACACGGCAGTCCGGGTTCAGCTGAGGCCACACCGGCGCATAGCACCCACACCTTGCAGCGATGGCAGCTTCTCTAGGTTTCCTTCTGCAGCACCCGCACCAGGCACTGCTGTGAGGGCCGTGGGGGCTGCCGGGATGCTGGCCCTGCCCCGTGCCACCTGCTTCCCACGGGGAATGCACATGCGTGACATCACGGGAGCAGACGTCTGCCACAGTGACACCACACGGGCTTTGCAAATCGCTGCCATCTTCAGCAGAAATAACTGAAAACACCAAGGACTGGGGGAAGACGGAGCTGTTTGTGTAACACCTGCAAGCCCTCGGCAATGGCGGGTGGAATACATGCAACGGCCACAGCTGGGCTTGTGTGAGACTTTAAGAACATGATCGATAAACCAACAGGAGTGATTTCTTCAGTACTGCCCTTGTCTCAAGGCCAAGTTAGCTGGAGGAACCGTCCCTGCTGCTTCTCTCGCCGCCCTGGGCAGCGCTGCCCCAGCTGGTCCCCAGCGTGTCGCTGTCCCATCCCAACGTGTTGGGTTCACACTTAGTGCTGTGAAACTCAAGGATCAGCACTGTAACCATTTTTTTTGCCCCCAAACCAGAACTTCTTGACTACAAGGGTAAAATGTTTCAGTTCTGGGGCAAGAATTGTTCTGGTGACTGTAAGAAAATAAATGGCAGGGCGCAAATATTGTAAAATTGAGAAAATCATAAAGGGGATGTTGCTGACAAGTCACGCTGTGGTGAAGGTTGCAAATTGCTGTATAAACACGACTTGGCAAAACGCTGGGGAAATCACCGTAAGATGTGCAGTTATTGTTTACAAACATCTCCCAAATGGGCACAGAATAATTTGGGGGGTGGGCAGGGGTCGGGGGAGTGGAAGAGTTCTGTTTGGAAAAATGCGTGTCCAACTACACAGTTTGGTTCTCTCGGATGGCGAGATGTGATGGTTGTAAGCAACAGGGTAAACTCAGTGAGTCCTTGAAATGGTGAGGAGAAAGGAAGCTTTTTGGTTCAACTCCAGTTACAGATAATATGTTATCTATATATCTATGCAATATACCAGAAATATGTTGGCTTTTATGAAGGGAATGTATTAAGCTATAAGTTACAGTTCTAAGGACAAAAAAAGGTCCAAACTAAGTCATCCCGAGAAAGACACCTTGACTCAAAAAAAGGCCGATCTTTGAAGGCACGTGGCTGGCATCCGCTGGTCCTTTGGCTGCTGGTTTCATAAAAGCTTCCCCCGAGGCATTTTCTTTCTGCAACTCCACAGGTCTCTGGCTGTGTGTGCTCTCGTGGCTCTGAAGCTTTTCCCAAAATGGTTCCTTCTTAAGGGACTCCAGTAAGCAACCCCATCTTGAATGGGT